>VWZX01010033.1:13227-110336 GCA_013399015.1 Galbula dea
ACTTTACATTTAGCCTTATTAAAACTCGTCCCATTGGCCTCTGCCCATCTATCCAGCCTATCTAGGTCCCTCTGCAGACCCTGCCTACCCTCAAGCAGATTGACACTCCCACCCAGGTTAGTGTCATCTGCAAACTTACTAAGGGTGCACTCTATCCCCTCATCCAAGTCAATCAATAAAGACGTTGAACAGGAGAGGCCCCAACACCGACCCCTGAGTGACACCACTCGTGACTGGCCGCCAACCAGACTTGACTCCATTGAGCACAACCCTCTGGACTTGGCCATCCAACCAGTTTTTGATCCAGCCAAGGGTGTGCTCATCCAAGCCACAAGCAGCCAGCTTCTCAAGGAGAATGCTGTGGGAAACTGTGTCAAACGCCTTGCTAAAGTCAAGGTAGACAACATCCACAGCACTTCCTTCATGTAGTAAGCGGGTTACCCCATCATAGAAGGAGATCAGGTTAGTCATACAGGACCTACCCTTCATGAAGCCATGCTGAAGGACCTCAAAGTTACTTTGTGGTCAATTAGCACTTCCATTCCTAATGTGATCATCAGGGGGCATGAGGCTGAAAGATGCCGTTTTTGGTGAAAGTCCTCTAGATTTTGACAGTTTGCTCACTACAGAAAGGAGTGGAGTCATAGAAAAAATAAAAATCCGTACAGCTATTCCCTGAGGCTATTAAATAAAATGTATGATCATTACTAGATTGTATGTTTAGCTGCAAAAAGGTCCTGAGAGTATGTGGAAACATATCCCTGGGCTCAATGCCCCTGAACGGGTCTTAGGGGACACAATGCAAAAAGCAATTCAGCATGAGAAATTCCACTGGTGTGATAATGACGTTAATAAGAGCATTGAGTGTACGAACAAGAAAGATGTGAATAGGAGAGAAGATTAAGGTAATTTTACCTCTCTGTACAATACAAAGCTGACTACTAGAAGAATTGTGCACAATTGTAGAATGATGCTGGAAAAAAATACAGCCACACAAAAACATCCAAAAAACAAAGGCAAAAATCAAACCCAAAACCAAACCAAAATCAAAATCAACAATAAAAAAAAGAAACAAACAAACAAAAAACTCCACACTCTGATGCTAAGGCTGAAACAAGTAGAGCATTTTCCAAACAGAAACATAATAAATTTGGCTTTTCAGAAAACAGCTGAAGCAAATAAACAAGAAATAATCTGATGACGGAAAGAAAATAGGCAATGACCACAGGATCTTTGGGTTAGTGTAGAAAGGCACAACAAAGACAGCACGTAGAAGAAGGTCTGATGTATATGGATGAAAACTGAGGACGCACTTTTCCTTACCTCATCCAAGAGAGACCAGTTGTTAGACACACTTCACCTGGAAGTCTGATGAGTATTCAACTCTCCTTGTTCCAGTTTCAAGTCTAGCTGCCTTACAGGAAAACCCATAAATAAAACAAAGTTAACGGAGCACAATATAGCTGTAACTAGATGAAGTGGCCTGTGATGTACAGAAGGTCAAATATGATGGTTTAATGGTCCCTTCTGGCGTAACTTCGTAAATTGTTCCTCACAAGCTGCCGAAATAACTGAGCTCCCTGTTTGGACCAGAGCTGGTTCTGGGTTTCCCACTTCAATTTTACTGTGATGGCAGCATCCAGAACAATTTCAGGGGTAGGAGCAGTGCAGGTGGCTGGGAAGATGTTCATACCTGGTGTCTCACATGTGTCAGGAGCAGCACAACGCAGTGGTGCATAGGGCCTGGATTTCAGGCCTTTTGTTTGTTTCTGTAGCTAGTCTTTGAGATCTCAGTGTCCTGGCTAGCTTATACCCTAAAAAGCACAACTGTCAAAGGATCTTACTTTCCAGACTCATTGTTAGGAAATCCCTTGAGCAGGTACCCACATCTGTAGGGCCGCACATGCACTTGAGGGTGGCATTGCTCCAGCTCCATGCTGAATGGGCCTCAAGTCCCTGTTGAATGCCCATGGAACAATACTCTAAAATGAGATATTTTAGGTATAGGGACATTCTGCCTGAAGGCTGTTTGTCTCATTATTTCATTCATCAGGCGCTACTCATTGCTTCAGAAGTTTTGTGCAGTAGAGAATATGCTCTTCTTCATCTTGCCAAGTTCTCCCATGTATTAACAATTCTGTGTAGAGCTGATTGACTTGTTAAGAGATTCAATTTCTCTAGGCATCACAACAAAGACAGACATCCATCAAGCTTTTAGAAATTAGTGATCTTCTTTCATTCAAATTTAATCACAAGTGAAGTTTAACTTGCATTTGTCAAGGACAAGGCATTCTAATACAGCTTTATGGTTACAAAAACCATATAATGATTTTGATACTGGAGCCAAAAAGACATAATCGGACAGGAATAAAATTGTCTCCTTGATAATATTTAAAATACTTTCAAAACCAAATACTTTAAACTGATGATCTCCCAGTTCTTGAAGGGCATAGTGTATTCTCTAATGTATTGGAAACTATATCTAAATGCAACCAGCAAAACACTAGTACTGTTTATTTCCAGATGAGACCTTGAAATTCTGCCCTGTTACTCAGATATCTTTGTTACATTTTCATCCTGTTAATTAATTATTTAACACAATTATCCTTTCTTGCCCTCCATGTGAGTAAGTAGGTGACTTAGTTATATTGAAAACCACAGTCCAATGCCGTTTGCTACTACAAAAGTCACTGCTATCTGGTTGTGCTTATATGTGTAGAAATACATGCATGCAGATATATTGGTTGATATAATATAGTTGATAATTTTTTTTTAACTTGAAAAAAAATTTAACAAGGATCTGTAAAGGATCATGTTTTATCCTTTACTTAAATACACCCTGAAAGCAGTAAGGAGCAGAAAAATTTAAATAGTACTTACGGATTTACATTGGTATGCATGTGTGTCATATGTGTTTTTCTGTGCTGGTATAAAATGCAAGATTATTTTCTTTTTCCAATTGCCAAAATTAAAATCCTGAAGTATTAAAATGAAGACAAATGAAAATAATGGTTGGTTTCTTTCATAAATTACTGGAAAAATCTTTAGTTCTAAATCTATGTGACATATCACAGTTCCAAAATATTTATATGTATAAAATGTAACTACAAGAAAAATCCTTAAATATCCTTCTGATTACTAATATCTCATTTGATTTGACTCTTGTCTTTAGACCAGTCAGTTAATTGCAAATACTCCTGTAGACTTCCCTAGGCTTTGGACAAATTAACATACCTTAATGCAAGACATAAATGTCTTGAGCTTTGGCACACAGTCTGCACCATACTAGACCGAAACAACAGACTTAAATCTGGTTTTGTTTTCTCTCTACAGTATGAAAGCATATACAAACAAAAATAAGACTGTGTTAATTGTCTTCAAGATTTTTGAGGCAATTTGAATGGTGTGCTGCATCAGTTGATTTACACCCTAGAATGTCAATGACATTTTCATTCAAAGAAAGAGAATCTTCCTTAAATATATCTTCTGCCATCAAAAAAAAAACAATTTAAAAAAATCTAATCACAGAATTGTGCTATATTTCAGAAGCTGTAGGTGATTTGAACAAATGTTCAAACCCTTTTGAAAACCACAGATCTTTTCTTGGATCCACATGTATAGAGTCTTGCTCTTCTGCAAAAGTGGGTGAGGTTAGTTGGACTACTATTACTAGTCTGTCTTCTTTTAATCAGGATGAAATAATCTGGGAAAATTCAAATGAAGAAGGAGCTTATTTGGTTGACAATTATGTTTCTGAAGAGGTTATATATCTTTGCAAAATTTGTTATTAGACCTCTTTTAAGTGATTATTACAAAAGGAAGTGGAAGTTTAATCTCGTCTATTTAAAGGATTTAATTACTCTTTTAAATAAGTTCTTTTCAGTCTTAATAACTTACAAATACTGAGAAATAATTACTATATGTTAAGGAATTATTATATGTTCAGAATTATTTTGATTTTTTTCTTAAATCAGTATTTTCCATTAGCTGTGTTCATTTCCCTTTGCTCTGTAGAGATACAATTCTGACTGACATAGAATCATAGAATGATATAATGATAAAATCATAGCTGGAAAAAGATCTCTAAGATCATCATGTGCAACCACTGACACACCACCACAATGTCCACTAAACCATGTCATGAAGTGTAATGTCTACATGTTTTTTGGGATGGTGATTCCAACACTTCCCTGGGCAGACTATTCTAATGTTTAAGCATTCTTTCAGCACCCCCAGGCCCTTTTTCACGAGACAGCTTTCCAGACTCTGCACCCTAAGCCTATAACATTGTATGGAGTTGCTTTGTTCCAAGTGCAGGATCTGGCACTTGATCTTATTTACTCTCTGGTCTTGGTCATCCAGCCAGTTTCTTACCCAGCAAAACATATACCTTTCCAAGCAATGAGCTGCCAGCTTCTCAGGGAAAATGCTGTGCGAAACAGTGACAAAGGCTTTACTGAAGTCTAGGGAGGCAACACCCACAGCTTTCCTTCATCCATTATGCAAGCCACCTAGACACAAAAGTAGATCACGTTTGTCAGTAGCACCTGCATTTCATGAATCCATGATGGCTGGGCCTGAGCCCCTGGTTGTCCTGCACATGCCTTGTGCTTGCTTTCAGGATAATCTGCTCCATAACCTTCCCTGGTGTTGAGGTCAGGCTGACAGGCATATAGTCTGCCAGATTCTCCTTCTGACCCTTCTTTTATATGGTTGTCACATTGGCTAGCTTCCAGTCATTTGGGACCTCCCAGGTTAACTCAGACTGCTGATAAATGATGGAAAATGGCTTGGTGAGCTCTTATGCTAGTTCCATCAGTATTCTATCCTATCTGGTCCCATAGACTTGTGACGGTTTAGGTGGAGTAGGAATTCGCTAAGTGCTTTCTCCTGGATTATGGGGGTTTTATTCTGCTCTCTGTCCCTGTCTTCCAGCTCAGACGGTTGAATACCCTGAGGATAACTAGTCTGACTATTAAAGACTGAAGCAAAGAAGACATTAAGTACTTCAGTCTTTTCCTGATCATTTGTGGCAACGTTTCTTCCCCTACTGTGATGGTTTGGACCTGGCTCCCTGCCAAATGCCCAAACTCACAGTGAAAGCCTTCCCCCCCTTTCCCTCTTAGAGTTTCAGAGAAACTACAAGAGAAACTAAAGAGCCCGAAACAACCCGAATTATATCAAAAGTATATATATTTACCTGTATAGCAGTTATATACAATTAAAATACTATGTACACAGTAGGAGGAACCCCCCAAGGGAAAGTGAAAAGGGAAGGAAAAAGGGAAAAAAGGTGAAAAAGGGGAAAAAAAAGGGAAAAGGGAAACTAAAATAGGTATGTACACTCGAAACCCAGGATAGAACTAATAAAAACAGAATCTTACAACTCTCCTTAAAATAGCAGAGTCACACTGACCGATGCCAGCAACCGCTGCCTCTCAAGGCCTACAAGGCCTGCAAGGCTTGACTCCTCCGCATGGGTGAGACCAATAGCAGAGAATCTGCATCTTTGGATCCACTGGAAGGGAAGAGAGAGTGAAGGCCTCTCCCCCTCCTTATTTATACCCCGAGTTATGTAAAATGGTATGGAATACTGGGAACATGACCACTTCCCTGGTTACAAGCTGGTTACCAGGAAAAGGCCTGGGCCAAACCATTACACATACCTAATAAAGGATGGATATTCTCCTTGGCCCTCCTTTTGCTGTTAATGTATTTGGAAAAACATTTTTTGTTATCTTTTACTGTGGTGGTCAGATCAAGTTCTAACTGTGTTTCCACCTTTCCAATTTTCTCCCTGCATAACCTAATGATACCCTTGTAGCCTTCTGGAGTTTGTTTGTTTGTTTGCTTATTTATTTATTTATTTCCCCAAGTCCCAGCCAGAGCTCCCTGTTCAGCCCGGCTGGTCTTCTCTGCCAGCTCATCTTCCTGCGCATGTGGACAGGCTGCTCCTGTGCCTTTAAGATTTTTTTTTGAAG
This sequence comes from Galbula dea, assembly GCA_013399015.1. Classification (NCBI taxonomy): domain Eukaryota; kingdom Metazoa; phylum Chordata; class Aves; order Piciformes; family Galbulidae; genus Galbula; species Galbula dea. The sequence goes on from VWZX01010033.1 coordinate 19,209, forward strand.
AATGTCCAGCCTTCCTGGACACCTTTGCCCTTTAGGACTGCCTGCTGAAGGTCTGTCTTGACCATGTTCTTAAAACAGGCCAAAGTCTGCCCTCCAGAAGACCAAGGTACCAGTTTTACTGACTCCTCTTTATTTCAACAAGTATCAAAACTCTATCATTTCATGCTCACTGTGCCCAAGATGGCCTCCAACCACCACATCACCCACCAGTCCTTCTCTTTTCATAAACAGCAGATTTTCCCTCGTAGGCTCACTTACCAGCTGCATCAAGAAACTACGTTCCACGCACTCCAGGAACCTCCTAGACTGTTTCCTCCTTGCTACATTGTATTTCCAGAAGACATCTGGTAAGTGGAAGTCCCTCATAATAACAAGTAGTAGCCATTGTGAGATTTCTCCCAGCTCCTTACAGAATATTTTGTCTGCCTCTTTATCCTGGTTGCACGGTCTATAACAGACTCCCATCAGGATATCTGCCTTGTTGACCTCCCCCCTGACATAAAGCAGATGAACTTAGCAGAGAGTTCTTATGTGCAACCAAAACCAACAGACCAAAACAGAGAAGAACAAAGATTACAAACTGTCTTAAAACAAAATTAAACTCCTTCCAAGAATTTATGTAATGTGTCTAGTGAAGACCTCTTGAGATTACCAATGAAACATTTCTACTTCTGCTAATGTAGTACTAGCCTTTGTCTTTTTGGTGAGTTTTTTTCACATTCTATGAACAAAGCATTGCTATTTTAATGAAGGCCACTGTCCTCTTGATGTAGATTTCACAAACCTTTCCAACCTTGATGTTAATTAGTGGTTTCAGTGTATCAAATTTTTCAGTAGGAAAATTTCATGTGCTGCATCTACAACTATTGTTTTCTCTTCAGTTAAACTCTTACTTCATTTTCTTCTACAGTGTTTGCAGTAATGTTCTAAACTATTTTTTTAATTACAGCTGAATGACACCTAAGAAAAATCAGACAGCACTACATTTTTACATATGTTTATTTTTTTGTGTGTACCTTTCACTTCCTTCTCACAAACTACTTGGACAATGCAACGTTTGAAATGTTAGGCCGCTTCTGGGCTGGGTGAAAGATAAAATTGGCAGGAAAGTTTGTACATAGTTTTGTGATTACTTTGAGAGAAGATGTTCCGAAAGATGCAATAAGATTTGGGAGTCAATACGGTAACAGAGTCCAGTTGTTTGCATTGTATTGCTTTCTAAAAAAGGATGTGTAGCTGTGCATGATATCCCTGTTTCCCTGTTCCCACAGGTGTCATTCTGCCTGCACATAAGTCTGTCCATATTTTCTGGTTGTAGTTAGGAGAGATAAATGAACACATACAGCAGAACAAATGATTGAATAAACCCCAGAGGAATAAATATATAAGGGTTTAAAGGAAGCATTATTTTAAATTAGTGTGTCAAATGTGAAGGTAATGGTGAACTGTCCTACTCATAGCTTCAGAGGCACGTCACTGTTTTCTGTACTGTGGGTACAGGCATTTAGAAAAGCTGGTAATTTCAGTTATTGAGTAAAATTCCTCTAGCACCTTACCATCCAGTAAACAGGATTATTACTCAGTATGAAGGACAAAGGCATCTGGATATGCTGCATTTTGTAATGGCAGTGCAACAGAATTGTAGGACCATCTTACTGTAGTAAAAAAAAGGACAGTTCTTGTATCATATTTTCTAGGGATGGTCTCTGAAGATTATGGGCTGGTTACTTGGTATGGATTGTTATGGCCTATATCCCATGTTCCAGCATTTCTTCACAGAGTTCTGCTTATAGGAACAGGAGCCGTTCCTTCTTTGCTTCCATGGAATAATAGCTTCCCAAGCTCAAGTGGGAATGAATTAGTTGTCTGCAACATACAATGTAGGCAGCATGTAACTCTTGGCACAATTATCTTCCTATTCAGGGTATTATCACTGTATAAATAGTTTAACAGGGTGAATAGCAGCTTTTTAAAATAGGGAACATATAAGCAAGTTGATTTATGCCCGTGTCAGAATGGCTCTAAGTGTTATCTATAACCACTCTTGATCCCTTTCTGCCTCGAACACAAGTGACCTGGACAGTGTGAAACATCCTGCAACTTCCCAGACACTTAAGACAATCAAGTGCTTCATCACAGAAATCTGATTTCTGACATTACTTGTAGTTTTTTCTCAGGTTGCTAAGATTTCTCACCATTTCAGTCTGATTCCTACTGAGGGAGCTGGTGGAAGTGCTCACCAAGCCACTCTCCATCATTTATTGGAAGACTAGGTAACTGGGGAGATGTTACCTGACTGGAAGTTAGCCAATGTGACAGTCATCTACAAGAAATTTCAAAAGATGAATCCAGGGAACTTCAGGCTTACCTCAGTGCCAGGAAAGCTTATGGAGCAGCTCATCCTGAAAGTGATTACACAATATGTGTAGGACAACCAGGACATCAGGCCCAGCCAGCCTGGGTTTATGAAAAGCAGGTCCTACTTGACCAACCTGACCAACCTGGTCTCCTTCTATAACCAGGTCACATGTCTTATGGATGTGGCTGTAGTCTACCTGGTCTTCAGTGAAGCCTGAATGTTGCCTCTCACAGAATTCTCCTGGAGAGGCTGGCAGCTCATGGCTTGGACAGGTGTAGTCTTTGCTGAGAAAAAAACTGGACAGATGTCAGATCCCCGAGAGTGCTGGCGAATGGAGCTAAATCCAGTTGCCAGCTGGTCACAGTGGGTCTTCCCCAGGGCTCAGTTTTGGGGTCAGTCCTGTTTAATATCTTTATTGATGACCTGGACAATGGGATCTGGACAAGCGCACCTTTAGTAAGTTTGCAGATGACACCAAGTTGGGCAGGACTGTGGATTTGCTTGAAAGGAGGGAGGCTTTGCAGAGTAATCTGGACAGGCTGCATCAATTGGGCTAAGACCAATTGTATAAGGTTCAACAAGGCCAAGTGCCAGGTCCTGCATCGGGTCACAATAATTCCACGCAATGCTACAGGGTTGGGACAGAGTGGATGGGAAGCTGCCTGATGGAAAAGGACCTGGATTTGCTGTTTGACAGCCAGCTGAATATGAACCAACAGTGTGTCCAAGTGGTCAAAGAGGCCAGCAGCATCCTGGTCTGTACCAGAAACAGTGTGTCCAGCAGGACTAGTGAAGTGATTGTGCCCCTGTACTCAATGCTGCTGAGGCTGCATCTCAAATATTGTGCTTGTTTTGGGCCCCTCACTACAAGAAAGACATTGAGTTGCTGGAGTGCATCCAAAGAAGGGCAGAAAAGCTGGTGAAAGATCTAGAACACAAGTCCTATGAGGAGCAGCTGAGGGAACTGAGTTGGTTTAACCTGGAGAATATGAGGCTGAGGAGAGATGTTCTCACTCTTCATGACTACCTGAAAAGAGGTTGTAGCGAGGTGGGAGTCAATCTCATCTACCAGGTAACAAACAATAGGACAAGAGGGGATGGCCTTAAGTTGCACCAAAGAAGGTTTAGATTGAATATTAGGAAAAATTTCTTCACTGTATGAGTAATTAAGCATTGGAATAATCTGCCCAAGGAAGTGGTGAATTCACCACCCTGGTGGTATTTAAATGATGTGTAGATCTACACATATTATTTGGATATTTGTTTTAATTTTTAAAAATAATTGTATTCTGTTTACTCATTGCAATACTCAGCCAAGAAACAGCAGCAGGGTTTTTGGGAGTTTTTTTTGGTATTATTTTTGTTGTTGTTTTGGGTTTTTTTGTCTTTTGTGTGTGGGTGTTGTATTTTTGTGTTTTGTTTTTATTTTGAAGGTTTTACTCCATTCCTTTCTTATTTCTCTAAATCATTAATTATTTAATAATTTAGAAGAAAATTTTACCTTGGGATTAGTGCCTTAAATATTTCTTTCTCTTGCAGACTCATCAGCTTTCAGGAAAAGACAGTGTTTTATTTATTTTGGTTTAGAAAGGAATATTTAGTGGCATACAATACACATGGATAAACATGTAAGAGTTTAAAAACAGCATCAGTTTTAGTTAAAATGTCAAAAGTGAAGATAATGGTGACCATTCCGCTCATGACTTCAGAGGAATGTCGCACTTCTATTTTAAATACAATGGAGGCAGGTACTTACAAAGGCATATACAGAATATCAGCAATCAGCTCCTCACACATAATCCACAGTTTGAAAGCTTTGGGATGTGATTATCTTGGAGTATATAAAGTCTAGGATGGTACTGACAGTACCTTCTCTCTGCAACCTGGGAGGTTTGGGGGACCTCAGTCTATCAGCACAGATCTGAACAGAGATAAAACAATGTGCAGCTTTTTTCGCCCCATCTTATTATTTTTCACCTAAAAAGAAGTGAAAATGAGCAATTATTCACTTAATGTCACTTCCATTTGAGGACATTAACTTGTCACTGGTGCAACAAACATATGACTGAGTTTTTTCAAAGTCATTTAGGGGATACAAGTTGAGCATCTGGGTAATCTGGGTAAGGATTTATTTTGTGGCCCTGATTTGACTTGTCTTCAGTTCTACAGTACTGTTTGAGATGCATGCAGCATTTAAGAAGTAAAGATTTACTTGGTGACTGATATTTTCTATACCTTTGCTATTCTTTTCATATTAATTCCTGCCTATGTTGTTGCTAGCATGGCTGATGAACTGAGCAACAAAGATTTAGAGAGAAAAACATGCTTTTATGTCCAGAGTGTCTAATATTTCTCTTTGGCAAAAGCTTGGGAGCTTGTTGCAGGCACAGGGTATGTGCAGTGTGACTAAGAACCTTATATTTTATCTTACATATAGCTGCTAGACAATCTTTTCCCCAAGCATACTGCTTGGCAAGTATCAGTGAAAATGCATGAGGCAGAGGTCCTTACAGTCCTAGCTCGCAGATCTCATTCAGTGGCACCATATGCAACAGGAAATGCTGTTCACTGTGGACATAATAGAAAGAATTGTGTTTACAAGTACTGCCAGGAAAATTGCCCTATCTCCAGGATGACAAGCTAATAGGAGCCTGTTGCCACCATTATACCATTCAATTAAATGAGGAACGAAAAAATGAATAGAAATATTTTTAGCACCACCCCAAGACTCATTCAACCAAATCACTCAGACCAGAAATGGACCATCTGAACGGAAATCCTCCTCTTGTATTTCTCACTCATTTAATGAAAGAAAGTTTTACCACTTATTTCTGGAGCAAGGGAAAACTTTTCTCTATAGATATTCGTTACAGACCTTCTGCTGCTCACAGTCAACCACAGCAGCAAGCTACTGAAGCAGAAAACCAGTTTATTAGGATTTCTAAAAGTGTCAAAGCATGGTACACAAACTGTTCTTTAAATGCTCAGCTAAGCAAACCAACATAACAGCTTGGTCTGGACTTGCTTGGGAAGAACACATTTAATGTGAAAGTCTTGGCAGGGTGGAGGCAATTGAGTGGGACTCAAGGACTTCCCAGCATGGAGTAACAAGACTGGAAGACCCCACACTGGGTCATGTACTGCAGTCTGAGGCACCTGTGCAGAATAGTTTTTCTCTTACTCTAGGAGGTATGTGACAATGGACATTTTATGTGAACATTTCCTAGCAGCCAGATAGGATGTGTGCAGACAAACGAGGGAGACCCGCGCCTTGGTGGGAAATGTATTACATCACAGCCTTCATCTCACACCTCTGTAAAAACACTTAGTTTTTTTAGTCACCTTTGAATGCCCCCCACCTAAGGGAAGGGAACCTGGCTAAGCTGCCTCTGCTTGGCTTACAGCTGTGTTTCCTGACCTGCTGAAATCTTTGCCCTGGACTGTAGTTTCCAGGAATACCAATCATGATCTCCTGCAAAAGAAGAACTTCATTAAAACCCTGAAAAGCCTGCACCTCTCTCAGGGTATGGGCCTGATCCAGAACCTAGTATGGTCAGGTGGAGATAGATCAGCCTTTCCATGATAAGCAACCTGCTTAGTGGCTATAATTTAGCAACCGGAGTTCTGTTTTTTAATCACTTGACTGTTCTTGTCTGTTCCTTCTCAAGCCCGAGTACTTGGATTTGAAGAATAACCTTCCCATAATTAAATGAAAAAGAGTTAGTTGCAGCCCTCTGCGCAAATTACTACCCAGTGAATGCTGAATAATGAATTATGAGGAGTACTTTATTGTATTTATTGTACAGGTATTGATGTGGGCTGGATTCATTCTATTTCAGAGGCACTGCCATGGTAACTCATTTCTCTTGACAGAGGCTTTATGTCAGAGCAGGAGTGGAAGATGCAGAAACTGAACTTCAGGTAGCCAGTGAGATGAAGGCTGACAGCATTAACCTCATCAAAGCATCACTAGAAAACAAGCTGGTGTGCCAGTCTCCTAATGAGTGTCCTGCTTGTCAGACAGTAGCCAACTATGGGGCAAGAATGGAGGCAAGGCAGCAGCCAGCAGAGTCATTTTAAGGTAAAACACAACAAATCCGTCCTGTCTTATTTTCTGAGATGATGGCTACCCACGTAGATTTAAACACTGGCATGTTTTAAAGAGAAAATAACAACATGGAATGGTTACCTTGATTTGACAGTGTCATCCAGTGCCATTAGTTATACAACAAGTAATCAGTCAGAAAGACTAATGTAAAACCCGGTGCATTTTGCTTCCTCTCAGTACTGGTTTTTTCTCACTATGCATGTAATAGCTTTGCTCCCATTTCAACATCTGCTACAAACTGCTGATTTTAGGGTTTCTGGGACTGGCCCTCACTTGATTTCTTAGTGTGACATGAGAATATCTAACCTCCTCCCAAGTCCTTTCTCATCACACCCACTCCCCTGAAGACCCCAGATTTGGGCCACTGAAAGGCAAAACAGCAGCAGGATTTGCTTCCTGAATGGCATCTCATGAGATTTCCCTATTGCTCATGATGCAGCCCATAATCTCTTCTGGTTTGGGTTTGTCATGACTTAAGGCCACCTAGCAATCAATAAAGCAACATGCAGGTGCTCGCTCACACCTAACCCCCTCTGATGGGACAGGGAGGAGAAAATACAACAAAAGACTTGAGGGTCAGGACAAAGGACAGGGAGGGCTCACTCATCGATTATGGTCATGGGCAAAAGAACCATCACCAATGCATCAATTGAATTAAAGTAGGACAGTGATAAATGCAACTGGATCTTAAAAAACCGTCTTCCTCGGCCCAGCTCTGCTACTCCCTGCCGCACAGTGGTGCAAGGGAGGCAAGGATCAGGGGTTGTATTCAGTCCCAGCCTGTCCCATGTTGTTTCAGCCATACTCCTCAGGGGGAAAACTTCTTACACCCTTCTCCTTCTGCAATGTGGTGGCCCTCCCACTGGAGACAATCCTCCATGGGCTCCTTCAACCAGCATGTGTCCCTTAATCCTCCCAGTGACAGAATGTTCCAGCACAAGCTTCCCTCACAGAGTTATGGTTTTCTTTGAGAGCAGCCATCTGCTCCAGCATAGGGGCCTCTGTGAGCTACAGATGGGATTCTGCTCTACCACTGATCTCTTAAGGGATGCAAGGGCTCACTCTGTAATCTGACCACTGGTCAAAGGAGAATGGCTGCTGTGGCATGCTTTCCCCTCTCCTTCCTCACTGACCTAGACATCTATATAGTTGTTTTTCTCCTGTCTCACTCTTCTCCCAAGAAAAAGAACCCTCAAAAGAACCTGCCCAACAGGTTTTTCCCTCTTCAAAACATTATAGAAGAGGTGCTGCTGGTAGACCTGTTCAGAGGCAGGTCCAATTTGGAGGCTTGCAGCCATGGGAGCTTCTTGAGTCTTCTTACAGGAGATACATCAATAGCTTCCTCATCTGGTACCAAAATGCTTCAGACTTAAACCCAACACAGGGTTTTACGCCCCCTGCTGCCACTGGCTCTGAAGCTGTACGCTGCTAATTCTGGTGAGACTCAGGTGGGGCATTTTGGTGCCACAGACTTGAAATCAAGAATTTTCATATCCATTGGTTATATTTCTGTCTTTCTGAAGACAAGCCAACTTTGTCCAAAAGAGCTGGTAGCTGAATTTGCCTTGTGTACAATTCAGGATTGGGAAAGCCATCTTTGAACCCTGCCCTGAGTCACATTCACAAGTAGGTGTTTAGCAAAAATACAGTCTGAAAATTATCACTAAGGAACATGTATGATGATACAATAAGATTTTACACACCTTGGGAAAACAGCAATATCAGTTTGATATTTCAGACTTCTGTATTCCCTACCTGATTGACTTGCATGGAAGTCAGTGAGGCTGTGAATACAAGGCAAGCCAAAAGAGCACTGGAACAGCTTGCAGAACACCCAGCTCCTGCCAGAGTCATTAGTTCCCCACTGGTAAAAAACCAAACCAAAACATTTACTGCCATTAAGTGTTATTTATCAAGCAAGGTGCATATTTATTTATTGGCCTCTGTGGTAATGGAGGCACCATGTTTACTCTCCATCTGCCTTCCCTCATCCGAACCTCTTTAGATTCTGGGTTGCTAAAAATGACTGGTGCTAATGACATTTGTTAACATAGTTCCCCACATCACAGAGCAGTGTGGAAAAAAAAAAAAAAACACCAGAAAGAGATGACCAGAGTTTAAAATGGATTGTCTGAAGAGAGCCTCTTTCTTCTGTAACAGTTTGGAGGAACAGAAAGTGAAACGGACTCTGCACCAAAACACTCATGTTTGGGGATGCAGAGGAGAGACAAGCAAGAGTTATGAAACCCATGTGTTTGCTTTATTTTGTATCCTAAAGACTTGCTGCTCCCAGCTGTGATTTTTCTTGAAACACTAATTATAGAAGCTGGGGTTGTCAGCAGTGCTCTTAATAGACTGACTTAAGTCCTGAAAAAAAAATAGCCTGATGAATAAAAAGCCAGTTTTAGAAACAGCAATCAGCTGCAGTAAAAGCAAAAGCCAGTGGCTTTTATGAGTGTAGGACTGTACCTCTGCCAGCTGTGTGCTCTCCTGGTTGGGGTGGCCACCAGTAGGTTTGTCTGTGCAGCTGAGTATTGGCCCCCAAAACCAACCTCGGCAAGACTGGTGTGAATGTCTGAGGCCAAGGAGGGTGCACCTGGAGATGTCAGTGGTGAGGCTGGTGCCATCCAAGGAGTCAGCTGGATGAGACTAATTTGGGGAAGCTGGTGTGACCGTGTGTGTCTCCAAGGGCTGTTCAAATAGTCCGTGGGACAAGATATATCAATTCTTCTTTTGTCAGCAGAATTAAACAGTGCAATAAAACCAGGACAGGTATTTCAGTGTTTCAATCTCAAGATCATTAAAACTACAAAGCTATGCCACTGAGTGATTTTTCAGGGGCTGTGCCAGGAAGAAACTAGATAGTGCCTTTTGGAGAGAGGGTGAGTGTGTGGAGCCAGGGAGCCCATCTGTTCCTGGCACAGAGCTGGAACCTAGACAATCCTCTGCTGCTGGACTCTTGACGGGAGGCAAGGCAAGCAGCGGAACAAGGCATGTAAAAAATGGCCAAGAACAAGATGCAAGACCAAGCCCAGTTGCTAGCCCTCTTCATGGCAAACAACACAGGCCCAAATGGCAGTAAGTGTTAACTTCCAGCCAGCAGGTGTAGTCCTGAGGACATGTGCCAGCGTCCAGAGCACCAGCCCATGCCCAGATGGGCAGTTCTGCAGCCCTTTAAGCCACCATTCTTGCTAGCTAGGCACTCTGATGCCACAGAACCACATGAAGGTGGGAGTGTGGGCAGCCGTATAGGATGTTTGTGATGATTCCCTGGGAGTTGCCTGTATCAATATTGCCATTCTCCGCTAAACACCAAAAAATTACTTATTAATTCCCAACAGTTTCTAACTAGCCTAACTGGCAAACTCAGATTAATTAAGCCTAGAGCTGGCTCTGTACATTCTGTGACTCACTGAAAAGTAGTATCAGGTTTTCTGTATTTAGATAAACTGCTTCAGAAGTAAGTAATATGTAAGAATTAGAATAACTGACTAGCAGACCTGGACCTTCCATTAGACTAGTAGTCTCAATACCATAACAAAGCACTGCTAGGCCTAGAAACATTTTCTTCTGGATTGGAAGTGCTCAAAATATGTGTAAATAATTTGTCAGGTGTCTGTTTTACTTGTCTTTAAGGTCAGACACTGGGTTAGCAAAACTACACATCTAGTATTTACATTACACTTAAAGTGAGGGTTTGCTCACTTACTCTCTGATCTTCTCAATCCATCTCTTCTATCCTTACACACTATTTGTTAGTGAGCCCAGCCAGAAAGAGCAAAAGCTCTTCTGTTCTGAGCATCCTTATTAATCCTTGGTCTAGGCTGAACTGTAGCTCAAACCATGATAATTTGTCATAGTACTTATTTTTGGATGATTTGACCATCGGATTATGGAAGTAAAATAATTGTTTTTCCACACCTCTCTTGTTCTGTGTTTCTTTGCATTTAGTTTGGCTTTTTTATTATTATTCTTCATTGCATCACTGATAAAAATAGACCCAAGGCCTGAAGTCTTCAACTTTCAAAAGGCAGGATTTCATGAAGGAACCCTGTGCCTGTAGTGCAGATCAAACCACCTTCCAGAAGTTGAAGCACAGGGCTCTTAGCATAGAGACAAGTTGAGTGATTCTTCCTGTGATTACTTCAAATATTTTTCTTTCTTCCATAAAGTCTTGCCTGTCAGAACTTAAAATTTATGATAAATATTAATAAGGTGCTTTGGTAATCTAACCTGCGAGTTGGTTTTATAGAGTCTGCTTGACCCTGTCCTAATGACATCCAAGAGTTTTCTTCATCCTTTCTAGCACTATCACTCTTCTTTGTAATATAAACTTTCACACTGTTTTAAAACTAAATTATTATAGCTATTAAAAATACTAATAGAAGTAATCAATAGGCATGGTGAACCACTTTTAAAATAATACTGTGATCATAATGATTGATTTTCCAGTTATATGAAGCTTTTAGCACAAAGACTTCTTCACCATAAAATCAATTGTGTAAGTTTGCTGAGCCTTAGCAGAGGCAAGCTCTTGGGCTGCATATCCCTCCTGGGCTGTTAGGTTATTTCACAACTCTCCATGAATTTTATGCAGAAGCCAGGGCAGGATGAGCTGAAGGGTCTTTGGCTGCTGCAAGGCTGTGTAAGGCTGTCATGGAGCAGCAAATGAGAGGGTGTTTGGCTAGTTGCGCACCTTGCAGCAGAAACCAGGATCTTAAATGAAGTACCAAGTCTGACATGGTTTGGAAAACCAGGAAACTTGTCAGCATCATATTCTGCAAGTCCCTTGTGCAGCCAGAACTAAAACCTTTACTATTGTAGTGACCAGAGTGTGAGAAAAATGGCTCCAGTGATTACTTTTGATTTGAGCCTCTGCTCTGTGACAGGGTCCACACTGTAAGGCCATACACACTCAAGCAAGAAAGATGGGAATATACAAAACTTCTTTCCTCCCTCAACTAGAGATAAGCAAAGATATCAATCTATGAATACCTTTTCCCTGCCCAAAGGCCCATTGGGAAGGCTGGGATAAGCTGGGAAGGAGCTATGGGACACCTTGGGTAGGTGGGAGGGCTGTTGAGGAGAGGAAGCTCGAAGTGTAGTCTTGAGGGGGCACAGGAGAGGAAGAACTAACTTCTTGGTTGCAAAGCTCAAAAAGCATCCAGTGCACTGCTGAGTCTGCCCATTGGCCCTGCTGGCTCATGCAACTTCATGTTGTGTGATGCCGAGTAGCCATGAGGAATGGTAATTTCCATTCCTTGCTGCTCCTAAGTGGCCCGGGCCTTAAAAATCGCTGGGAAAGAGAATGGTGGGGTGGGTGTGTGGGCTGTCCTGCTGGGAATGCAGAGCAATGGTTACGTAGGCTCACTGCCAGGAGTTTCATCAGCTCTCGCTTCTGCCCAACAGACTTCATTGCAACCACTTACCTGCACTGAAGTGTTTCATTTTGGATGGCAACACAACCCACTAAGGATTGAAGGCATCTGGAGTTTACCATGAAAGCAGGTAAGGCAGTCGTAAGTCACTGAACGAACATGAACTGGCAACAATTCTTCATAGTATGTTTAAGGATATTTTCACAGCATTGGACAAAATTGAGGCATGTTCTCAGTGGATTATTTGACCTTTTGAATGCTTGTAGTAAGCTTGTCTAATCTCAGAGAGGTCTCTTGGCAGAGAGAAGCAGACACAGTCATAAAGTGGCTTCATACAGTTTTACTCTAACCTTGAAGAGTTTGGGTTTAGATCAATAGCTTGTGGAGTGATCTTTAATCAAGATGCTGAACCTTCCTTTGGATGTCTAAGCACTCTGCATTTTGAATCTTAATTATATTCTTCAAGGACTTGGATTTAATGCTCTACTTGTTCACAATATATTCATTCTAGACTGACATGAGTTAAAAAGAACAAACTACATTTTTAATCGTGCTACAGTTTGAAAAGTGGGCACTTTTAGCAAAAAAACCTAGAAAATATCTGAAGGCCTGTTTCTGCTAGAAGATAGACAAGTATTTACTAAGCCAGGTTGCCAAATAAACAAACATTCAAGTAAGACATTAATTTGGAAAATGAACAACAAAAGAGCCTGTCATCGCATTCAGAAGGGATATTCATTTGCCCTACTACTATAGGTCTCCTCTTTCATCAACTATGAGTTCAGTGAACCTGATGTTTACTCAGAGTTTTAGAGTTCAAATATGTCATGTTTGTAAGCATATCAAAGTGTTCCTTAATTTCATCCTTTTCCAAATGAATGGAGGTAAACAAAGGCATTAAACAAAAATAGCACACAACACTTCAAAACATTTTTAGGGTTTTTTTTAAGTAATCATTTTATCTTTCTTTTGGATGACATTGTTTATTGTGAGACATAATTTTTACTTAATACACTGTAATACAAGAGACTTTCCATGTCATGTCAAGAGAAGCTGGTCACATGATTCACAAACAAAACTTTTAACACTGATACCTAGGCATCACTTTGAAATCAGCCAAGATGCAATGAAAGTTTTAAAGCAATGACTTGTAGTAACAAACTGCAAAACAAGAACGACTAAATATTTCTACAGAGACATCACATTAAAAAAAAAAAGAAAATAAAGAAAAAAGATAAAAGAAAAACAAAAGATAGCTCTACACACCAGGTCACAGTTTGGTGACAATACTGAGATTAATATTTATAAGTAGATATCTTTCTCTTTATCTTAAGTGACAAAGAGAGCGATATCTAGTAATATATATATACATAAAGTATAGGTGGAGAGCAGGGCTGGGAAAAACATTTTGTAATTAATTGATTCTCTCTCTACTGGTGATTCAATTAAACATCAATGTTGAATTAAATTACTTGTATATAAAACATTCTTAGCTGCTTTTCTTTAAGTTACAGAAAGATACATATAAGCTGCAAGATATAGGCCTCTGGAAAGACTTGATTTGATCTCTGTTTTCTCACATATTCCCATCAAATGGCCTCACTACTAGCAGCTTCTATAATCCTTGCCCAAAGTATTCAGTGCGTATAAAATACCAGCCAGTCATCACTCAGAACCTTCTACAAGCAAACAAAAAATCCCCACAGACCTGGTCTAGAATGCATAGACGGAAAAATAACACAACCATCATTTCCCATTTCTTCTCCTGAGACGTATGTTTAAAAGATGGCAAAATAGTCACTTGGTTGCTATTGTGAAATTCACAGTGTTTTCCCTGCAACATGTAGACTTTTTTTCTTCATATTTGTGATGAATGTAGCACACCCCACCCCATCCAAATAAAGGTGTTTTAACTAAGGCTCTAGAGGACCTCTTGATTCAAAGAAGCAGTAGTTCATCCCAGCCCTCACAACAAGAAAATACAACCGCCTGTGTTATCAAAACCTTCATCTTTGATTAGAAATCCCAATCAGTTTTCCAGTCATCGCCCCTCCCCCCCTCCCCCCCCGACTCCCTTCCCTCAGGTTTTGTAGAAGTATTTGAAATTCAGTTACAGGCTGCAACAACCCAGACACAGACTTGGTCTAACACATATGCATTGTACCTTAGTCATCCAGTGATCTAATCATTTTATTGGGTTACTTCATTTCTTTTTAAAGAAGTGTTTTGTAGAAGTCTACATCAACCAGAACAAAACTAATCTCTCAGGTGGGGAGGGGCAGAGAGATAGAGAAAAAGAAGGAAAGAAAGAAAGAAAAAAGAAGAAGGAGAAAAGGAAAGAAAAGAGAAAGAAGGAAATAATAAATAGCAAGAAAGATGAAAAAGAAGAAAATAAGCACTTATTAAACTGTAGACAATATATATAGATATATTGTTTTAGAAATCAAAATGAATGAAGTCCTTTTAAAAAGGGTACACTTCATCACGCATCATGGGGTGCTGCTGCTTTAAAAGTATCTGTTCTCCATAGCCAGTTGTGAGTTCTGCAGATCCATTGAGAGTAAACAACAGAGTGTGGCAAACGCTGCTAGTATTACTGCTGAATTTTGGCATTCTCATTGTCCTACAAGTTGTGTTGCAGTCTGAATAGTCCAGTTCATTCTTGGAATTATTTCGTTACCACAGATGAGTATACAATGCTAATGGAGCTGCACTGTTATTCAAGAGCAACAAAACAGCAACAGCACGAACCCAGAAATGACAGCAAAACAAACTCTGTTTTCTGAGCTTGGAAGCCTGTCTGTTCATTTCATTGTGAGAAATCAAGAAATGAGGCGGGAATGGAAGAAATGTTTTTATGCAATAATCTAGGGAAGAAAAGTGCTTGCTATATCTCTGGCATTCTAGCACTGCCTTTGCTGCTTTTGTTAAAAGGTTGAATCTTACAAATGTGGAAATAGAATTATCAAAAGAAAAAAAATATTTTGGTTACTCAGCAGACTTTATCAATTTATTAGTAGCACTCTAATCATCATTTGTAATAACGTAGGTCTGTGTAAATTTATACATATACACACAGCTCATACATGATATGCATGCATGTCTGCACATATATAAATAAAATACAACATAGGCATACATGTATATGCTATGTGTGTGTGTATATATATATATATGCCATATGCAAACACACATATATTATATATATGATCAGTTCATAGCACAGTCCAGAAAGACTTTTTAAATGAGCCTGATTGTCATATTTACTTAGTATACATAATTTATCTGACAGTGCAAGCATGATGAATACGCACATATACTCACCCTTCATTGTGATTCAAACAGATCTCTTCCTCTTCTCTGCTCATCCTGCTACACTTACCCCCCAATTCATGAACAAACGCAAACTACATATAGCTACAGTTTATAGCTTGTCTATTGTGATTACACGTTATATGCACTATCTAGAACATTAATAAGTCAAGGTTAAACCATACTGGTGGCTCTGTAGAACATTTGGTCCTTTAGAAGTTTAACATACTGCTATGTTATTGCACAATGCATTTTAACACTATTTATTCTCTGAAATAACTCTAATATTCTCACTAGTAAATCAAAAAGAAGATGCTGCTAAGTACATATTCAGGGTTTTGTTGTTATTTTTGGTATACAATCTTTCAGTGCTTGCAAAACCCACCTGTTTGCTTTCAGGCTGGAGCCTGCTTTCCAATAGAAGCAGCATCTCAGATGCCTTTTTCTTCAGCTCGTAAGAAACTAAGACAGAACACAGCAGGTAGCAACTTAGCACCCCTCTCTACCACCTGCAGCCTCCTCCCACTATACAATAAAAGTGGACTGACGCCTTTCTTTTCCACCACTGTTAATTTGAAAATCAATTTCATATTCCTTTAAAACACAACATTCAGATTCTGAAGAGAATGGTTTCCACTGGATGCTCAGTCTTTATCTAGGTTTCTGTATGAACTTCCAAGACAGTCTAGATAAAATTGTAAGGCCCATTTTGTAGGAATCTTCCTGTGGCTTTTTGTGTGTTTCCAGTTCAGTAGCGGTAAAGAAGTAACATCTAGTTTATTAAAGAAATACTGAGTATGGCTTTATACTTACATTGTCATGTTTATTTAATGCTGCCTTTTCAATGACATTGAGAAGGGTAAAAACTTCATCAGTGTCCAGCAAACTGTCTTCTTATGAGCTAGCTCTAAAAGCTTCTGAAGGAAAAACCTAAAGTGCCCCTATAAATAATATATGCAAACAAATTATATATTAAATGTGCTATGGGAACACTTACAAAAATAAAATGCTTAATTTATTAAATAAAATATCCCCAAAACAAAGAAGAAGGACTGCTTTGATCTGGCTCATATCAATAAGAAATAACAAAAAGAGAAAAAGGAAAGAAAGATCACTTTTTTGCAGTAACGCCCCCTCACAGAGGGAGGCAAAAGTCTTGAAGGATAAGGTAGGCTTTCATTTTGTAAGAATTCATATTAAAAATAATCCTAACTCTAAGTTTTAAGTCATCAACTTCTGGTTTGAAAAATAACAGGTATGACCATGCAGCTGTCATCAACACAGTTGCCATGCAAATGATGTACACATACAATGCCAATCCAACCAAAAATAAATTATTTAAGAAAGAGTGAATGTCAGTAATGACAGCACTAGTATCAATACAAACATGGTGCTGAGCAAAAGGTCTTTGCACTCTGAATAGTAAGCCATAACCTCAGAGTAATTTGTTTTCACTAGAGATCTCTATCCCCTGCCATGGTTCAAACATAGCCAGTGATCTCTGTGCTTGAGATTGTTCATGTTATATCAACCTATTGTATCTGTAAGAATGTAAAGGCATTTTAACACAGCTAATGTCCTCCATTAGCTCATTCTAATGAAATATAAGTTATATTATTATGAGTTCACTATGCCTACAAGAGCGTACTACAAGATGAAAGATAGTTTCTGCACAAAGGGCATTAATCAACAAAAACCATGCATGGTTTTGCTTGCATGGTTAAAAAATAAAAAAGAATTGAGGAAAGAATATACTGCTGGACCAAGCACGCTATAAGATACACCTGCCCCAGCATCTACAGCTTGTCCTATCTTATCAAAATCCTTAGGTTTCAACATGTGATCCTGAAATTAATACTGTACATTAATAAGCCTAGCTTCAGCCTTTATTAAAAAAGAGTAGCTGGAGAACATTTTTATACCAGTGGCATGACAATATCCTACCAGAAGACAAAATTATGGCATGTGTTTAGTTTATCATGTTGTAAAGTAATTGTGTGCAATGCAGGCAGCATCTTTTTCCCTTTTACTTGCATCTGGTGACGAAAGGTGCTGGCAAAACACCCCCTTGAACAACCCCTTTAGTCCTCAGAAAGACTCTTCAGGGAAAGTGCTAAACTCTTTCTTGCCTTCCATCAAATAATTTCAGTGGTTTTTTGTGGAATTGGATGCCATCTGATCCCCTAGTTCCTCCAGATAGTGTTTCCCATGAGACTGTCTTCTTTCCATCTGGCTTTATCTCTGCAAGGAACATGCTTCTTGTAGAGAATACCAGTCTTCTTTTCCCACCCACATGCTGAAGCAAAAAAATTGAGGTGAATCCATAGAAACTCCCAGTAGCTGTACAGCAGAAATCACAAAGTTCGAGTCAATATATTTTTCCCTTTTTTTCATCCACATCAAAGGCATGAATACAACAAGGCATTGTTAGTTGTGGTGGGCAAACTGAAAAGTCTGTTGATATAACAGATCAGGTTTTTAAGGCCTTTGTCTATGCAGAGTTACAATAATGCAGAAGCCAAACTGATGAGAAAGACAGGAGAGAAGGAAAAAAGATAGAAACTGAAAGAGAGAGAGAGGAGATATGACTCAGTAATTTCTAAAAAGTCAATACTGTGTCTACAGATGGAGAAGTGCACATTGCTTGCCCTTTGAAAGCTTCTCCGCAACTTTGTCATTAATGCTGTCAAAGTTAAGAATACATTTTAATGGAGTTCAGCGGCAGTTGAACACATCGATTCCTGCAGCCCATAAGAGGAAATGCTAGGAGACTTTAGCCCAAAATATCCAAGTAGACTGGAGATGCCTTGGCCAAGTTTTGGAGGAGGGAATGGATTTCTTTGATGTTGAGCCTCATGTGAGGCTCCCGTTGCCAACAGCCCAGCATCAAGTCATACACTTCCTTGGGGCATGTGCGAGGGCGCTGCAGGACTCGGCCCTGAGTGATGCACTCAATCACCTATGAGAAATCACAAGGAAAGGATCAGCATAGCTTTGTGAACTACATGGGGGTATTCCAAGGAAAAGTTAACTGCCAACTGCCACAGCAGCCTCACTGGTGGCTGCCACTGAGACAACTCTGTCAAGGGCTGCATTTCTAGGTAGACACACAAGCACTAGTATGCTATCTGGAAAGATCACTGTAATGTAAATTGTCAAGGACAAATAACTTCACTGATGTTAAGTTCACTCACATTCCCTCATCCACTTGTGAGGGAATGATAGACAGGGAATAATCCCCTACCTCCTCTCTCTATTCATCTATCAATCTCACTTCATCTCAGAAGGAAGGCTAAGTTTTCACTCTCCGTACACAGAGCATCAGTGCCTCTCCCTCCTTCCTTAAACTTATGAGTGTCACTGTGGCTGATCTCTGGAAAGGGGTTACTTGTGAGATAATATTGAAGTAATCATGAGATCTCCAGATTATTTCAATCTATTCAAGAATTGTTTTGGACAACCACTCTGTAACAATGGCACGTAGGATGTGGATTTGAAACCACCCAAAGCCCATTCAGAAGATAGCTAAGCTCTTTTCATTGCCTCATGGCCTTTCTCAATACCCAGAGAAGACACTATCCTATACAAAGGAAAAAGCTGAATTCCAACTTGTATTTTCTGCTTTCATCTACTGCATGGAGGAAAGAGTGAAAAGGAAGAAATTTAACCACAAAGTTCATGGCAATACCATAAATACCGTATATATATATATATAAATTTGTTGCTGTCCATTCTCCAGAGAAGCTACACGAGCAGTTAACATGCCAGCCTTCCCAATGCATTTTAAAATGTATTACACACACCTCGTTGTTTGAGAGCTGATACCATGGCTGCTTGCCATAGGTAAAGATTTCCCATAACACAACCCCCAGGCTCCAGACATCACTTTCTGTGGTGAACTTCCTGTACATGATACTCTCTGGAGGCATCCAACGAATTGGCAGCATGGTGTGGCCCCCAACCTGAGAAAACAGATGAAAGAATCAGAAATAATTCCTCTATACCCTCAGAAGGAACCATAACAAAACATTAAATAAGAAGAATCCATGGTTTCTTTTTTTTTTATACCACTCACTTTGAGGAGCTTAAGAACTAGGAATTCATGTTTCAAATTCCTCTCCCCTCAACAACAATCACTACCACGATAGGTTTCTCAACAGAATCTCCAAGACATTGTTTCTGGAGTGCAAAGCCATCTTTAACATTTCCTTGGCACACCCCACCCAAGGAACAGAAAGCTTTATAAAATTGCTAATTAATTTAGCCTACATTTTAAATTAGGCCAGTTTTAGTCTCCATTTCAACATTCAGGAAACTAAAAAAAGATTCATGAAATGAAATATGGACTGATGATTCTCCTAGAGACTCAGTGATATCGACTGAAATCCATGAAGACACAGTGGTTTGACTGCATGACACAATAGGCTCAGGATTTTTATGGTTTAATACCCTATTTTTGAAAGAATTTCAGCAATCCTACTTTCTGTTTTTAATTTCCAAAGTTAACATCAAATACCCAAAACAATACAGCTTTAAAAAAAAAAAAAATCTGTTCTTTGATTATAAACAACTTGTAAGACATGGTCTCCTATCTCAAACCAACTCATGTTGAATGGGATTTTTCACTGAATTAATGTCTCTCTGAAAGTCTCCTAGAACATAAACTTCCTTAAATTAGGTTTCCTAACCTTCATTTAAAGTTTTAAGAATCTCTTATTTCCAATTTCTACACAATTTATTGTTCCTGGTATGTCTCATTCAGACTGGATCACAACAAATCGAAATCCACCAAAGTACTTTCAAAACAGTGTTAACTGCTCAGATATTGTGACGCAGATACACAGCTATTCTGACTACTTTTGTATCAAGACAGCTGTGAATACAAAAAGCTTTTTCAAGAACATCCAACTTTTGATTAACACACGTTTTCCTATCTGAAAAAGTATTTAGTTATGAAATCACATTTGCACTTTCAAAATTCTGTCAATTCAAAATATTGTTTCTCCTTGTGGGACTTTACATTTGTTGTTATAAATAATGCCCTCCTTGTTCTCTTCTGGAAACAGCAAATGGAAGAAAAACCCAATAGAAGTTCAGTCAGGGTTCACGTTATTTTTAAATCATGCAGAACATCCATTTACAAGTTATTTGACCGTAATTCAGCATTAGCACAGTATACCAAATACACAGCTACGGCTGTGAGAGCTCAGCCCTGTTCTGTGCATTGCCACAAGTCAATTCTCACTACTGACTCCATAAAAACCAGAAAGTCATGCTAAAACTTTCACAGACTTAGGGTATTGCTAGGCTTATTTCTCCCCATATATGAGATGTCATGCAAGGGATGGGAATGAAAGGCAGGACTTCTGACTTCAGTTCCTGGCTACATTGCAGATTTGCTTCTGCCTCAATGCAGGTTGCTGTGAACAGGTTTCAGAGCCTTTCAAAAGGTGACCCAATTCCTGTGGCTTTCTGTCTAACTTCAGAAAATACATGTAAGCACCCCACTGACAGAGAATAGATACACATTTCTAGATGCTATGCTCAGTTTGCCCCATTTGTCTCTGTTACTCTTTAAACCAGTGGCAGGCACACTGGCTACATGCATCAGTATTTTTAGTCATCTTTGACTGAAAAGTCATTTGATGTCAGAAATTTAAAGGAACACATGAACATGCTGAGTTTCTCACCATATCATAACCTAAACTGACATGGCAACCAAACAGCAACAAATCACCACTTTTACCCCCATCTTGAGAGGTATTTCATGAGAAAGTCAGAAAAGTTGGTCCCTTAGAAACACACAGCCACATATACCTCAACAAATGGCAAGTGCCATTAAAAGATGGTTAATGATGAGAAACTTTTGGTCTCATTAAATATTAAAATGTCTCTTAGATCTGCTCATGATATAGCCTCAGCTACTGGTTCTTTTCAGTAATTTCTTTGACTCACTCCTTAAAAGCTAATTAAAGCTATAAACAATAAAATGTATGCCTCTATTTTTTTGTATTTGTCATACCTTATATCAAGAGATTTTGGAAAAGCAATTAAAGAAACACTCTCGAAATCTTTTTATCCCATGGTTCCTCATTACAGAACCACAGTGTATTTGTGGTAGGACTCTTAAGTAAAATGAATTACACACCTCTGGACTGATGATAAATTGCCATCAAATGATGGCTCTGCAATGAACTGATCTGTAACATCACAGACTTAGTTGTCTCTCTTTGCAGTCATAGCAAGACTGACTCATCAGTATTGACACCAAAAATCTGATTTACAGATAAGTATGAGCCACAGAGCTCTTTGGTATTCTTCGTACATCATCTTGTCTGGACCTGTGTCCATTTCTGTCCCAATGGCAGAAGACTTCATTGGGCAGAGTACTTGTCCAGGACCGAGAAGGTCTGAAATCTCTCTATCATTGCCAATATGATAATTTTAGGGAAAGTTACTTCTAATGCCTCAGCACCTTTGTGAAGTTATATTTGATGCCTTGCAAAGTACTAATAGAAGTATTGTAAGGGGTGCTTTTCTTGCCAGACCACATTGCAATGAAAGCATATCTGTGTAAACGTGTGGCAAGCTGAGCATCTACCTGTGGACCAAGAGCACATTCAGTTCAATACAGATTTCATCAAGCCACATCAAAAGCACAGGTCAGGGCCTGTCCAAAGGCACTTTTTCTAAATGCACGTTGCTTTCTGTATTAACGATCAGTGGTTACTGCATCAACACTCAGCTGCTCAGAAAAGCATTAAGGACTGTGTTAGGTATATGCTTGAAAGGAAGCACATGCTTCAGAGCTTTCTTGAACTGAAGCCTAGGACTTGACACCACTGTTTTCAGGTTGCCTGAAACAAATTGCCAGTAAGTTGTGAGCTTCTTTTGATCTTTTTTGGACTGCTGAGTGCAAGCACCCACAGTTATGCCACAACAGCAGTTAAGAGAGGTGGAGTGCCTTTTTGCTGTTTTTACTAATCTCAGCAAGGCTAAGGGGTGTTTTCCAAGAAGGGACAATCAAGGAAAACATGACTATGCTGACCAAACTTTAAGGAGTTGTGTGTTTCAAAAGGATGACTTTTGCATATGCTTTAATAAGACATGCAAGCTTTATACAGCTCCCAGATACTATGAGCATTCTGCAGGATAAAGTCACTGCTATGCACTCTGTAATGGCAGTGTTGCTTGGTGCACATAATTTTAAAATGGTTGTATGCTGAGCAGACTACAGCTGCAGGTAAAGAATACCTTTATATTCAATCTAGCTAAGGTTAAAAAGCATTATTGCTAAAATGACAGGTTTAAAAGCATTACAGTTTTAACTTAATATGTTAACCCTTTAAAATCCATACTTTGTAAAAATTACGCAAAAATGACAATTTATGGGTACAAATTAAGGTATATTTTATTGATGCTTATCAGAAAGCAGCTGCATTATGATGGTTCATTTTTGTTTAGAATTGCACTTCTACAGATCCTTTCTGGGACTTAAGTACTTGCTTCCAAATGTCGGTTTATGAAAGCTAGCACTTCCTAGCCCAGCCATAGCCTTGTATTACATTTACTAGTTGCTCCTACTAGAAACATGGAGCTAGAATCTAAAGCAGAAAGCCTGGTGAAATAGTTTCTGCAATGTGCAAACTATCCACAGGGTGGAGACTGCTATGCCAGATCAGTGAACTACAAAGTTCTCCAAAGAAGCACTTCCAAAGCAAAACCACCACATATATAAAATGTTGCACTTTCAACAATTCAGTATCATTCCACTTGTCATCACTTTCAGCACTCATCTCTTAAACGAATTTCGCACTTGGAAGGGTGCCAAATAAGCTGACCTTGAACATTGTTTTCATCCATTTGCAAATGTCAAGCTTCAAAGATTGAAGCAACACATCTTAGCCTTGAAGCAGGGTATCTAGCTCTAGATTTTGCTAAAGTTTGTCCATTTTCCGGCTTCAGATGTTCCATATCCTGCTTCACAGGCACTAGGAAATGGTGAGACTTCTCTAAAGTAGAAATTTCAGTTTTAAGAAGGAAACCAGGCCTGTAGTACCAAATTCTGTGGAAGTCGATTCTTGTTGCCCAAGAATCTTCACACCATCCATCCATTGGAAACCAAGCTTTCTAGCACATTAATATTACTGCTACAGAGAAAAGCCCTCATCTGATTGTCATCAAGCTGAAGGCAATCACTGCGATTTCCTTATGCCAATTAAAATCCATCTGTTGATACCTCATGGGTCACCGTTTCAACTTCTACTTTACAACATGGCAACCCAAAGCCCAGTTGTCTGATGTTTGTGAGCAAATGGGTATGCTCCCCTGCAAAGAATGAGCAAACAAAGCCTTGTGCTCCTGCTGGGAACAGTAGGCTGTTGGTGGAGCTGGGAGAAGCCAACCTACGAAGACATGGAAAAAACAGGCTGTATGTGGGGCTGCACAGAAAAGATGCAAGCCATGGGTTGGGAGGGGCACAAGAAATAACGTTGCTACGGTGACAACTTGATCAAGTTACACCTAGTTTATGCCTTACTGATTTGTACCATCAAGAGGGAGGGTGGAATCAATTTGCTATGCTTTTGCAATGTATGCCAGCTTCAACCCAGTGCCACCATAGCAGTACTGGAGGGTATGACACAGGGTTTTGGTGCTCCAGAGCAGTACTATAGGGTGTTATGGCCAGAACAGGGAGTAGTCTCTTCGTGCTAAATGCTGGTGGCCATATTTGGAGAGGCTCCAGTATTCCTGGAGGGGCCATCAGATCCAACCCTCAGGTTTTGCAGGCATTGTATTACATGACCCTGTCCCCATCTCCCCCCCGCCCCCCAATCTTTTGATTCTTTTTTCACTTTCTGGCTTTAAGTAGTTGATTACTCTGAATTCATGCAGTAAAAAGCACAGCAACCAGCTGCATACCTTTTCTCATTTATGTTCAGCATACCCAGGTTCCCACAATTCCCACGGAGTGACATTGCAGTAATGTGTCACAGCACTTTGTATATTCTCTAAAGACTAGTGATGCTTTTTCTGCCAACAGGATAAAAGTAATCTCTTTGTTTTGTGAGCCCAATGAATTTGAATGACTAACCCATGGGTTTCATTCCTGATTCTGTCCAATGACCTGTCTGGCTTGACTGCTGCATGTCTCCAAAGCCCTGCTGATGTCAGACCTTCTGCAATTAAGGGTGGTAGTCTTGAAAGCAGCAACACAATTCAACACACACCTAAATTAACTGTCATGGATAAGTATATACTCAGTCTCTTTAATGTATTTGGATCTTAGTTTGTCAAACTAGAACCAATCTATACCTTTTGATTCATTTGTTCACCCCTTCCTAAAACAGCAACCTCTGTACTTGCAGGATTACAGCATTTTAGCATACTTTTTGCTATTTATGTTCTGGTCTTCTGACTTGTTTCCCCATCTCAAGATGATGTAACTGCAAAGAAATGTTTTCTGCAAAAATTATTGTACCTTATTGCTAAAACTGAAAACCTGTCCTCTCTTGGTGAACATCTGCTCTTTCCTTCTCATAAAATGCTGGCAAATGTTTCTCTAAGCATAAAAAAAAAAATCAATAATTGTTATTTTCATTTCTTCCATGCCCTGGCCTTGCAGACAAAGTCAATGTCTCCTCTTAAAATATCATCAGTCCTGCCATGTCCAGTTGCAGAAAAGCAATATATTACATTCATAATAAGCCATACGACTCCAACTCATGACATTACTGAATTATGAAACAAGGTAGATTAGGAGCCAATAGCTGAAGATGCTTCCTTCTATTATAATTTTTAACCCTGCTTTAGTTCATCTAGTTTATTCGAAAGAGGCTTATGTCTAAAGTTCTTAACTACTTTTATCAGTGGTCTTGTCAGAAAACTGAAACAATGTCTTGAACTACACTTGTTACGTTGTAAATCCTCTCTTCAGTTGTGCAACACCAGTTCAATATTGTGCGTCAACTCTGGTCACTGGAGATTCTTGCTAGTCTCTACGAAACTATGAGTAGTATAACATACAACATATAACATAACATGTTGTTATCATAACAAACAATAAGAGGCATCCCATCACATCACATAACATACAGTTGATCCTGGAACTCACAGAATCACAGAATGTTAGCAGTGGGAAGGGACCTCGAAAGATCATCTAGTCCAACCCCCCATTGCCACAACAGGATTCCCTAGACCAGGTCACACAGAAGCGCGTCCAGATGGGTCTTGAATACCTCCATAGAAGGAGACTCCACAACCTCTCTGGGCAGTCTGTTCCAGTGCTCTGGCACCTGAACTGGGAAAAAATGTCTACGTGGATTCACACGGAATCTCCTATGCTTCAGCTTACAGCCATTGCCTCTTGTCCTGTCACTGGGCTTCAACGAGAAGAGCCTGACCCCATCCTCCCGACACACACCATTCACAAATTTAAAAGCACAGATGAGGTCATCCCTTAGCCTCCTCTTCTCCAAGCTAAAGAGACCCAGCTCCCTCAGCCTTTCCTCAGAAGGAAGATGTTCCAGCCCCTTCATCATCTTAGTGGCTCTGTGCTGGACTCTTTCCAGCAGTTCCCTATCCTTCTTCAACTGAGGGGCCCAGAACTGGACACAATATTCCAGATACAGCCTCACCAGAGTAAAGTGGAAGAAGGACCTCTCTTGACCTACTAACCACACCCCTTTTAATACACCCCAGAATCCCAGTAGCCCTCCTGGCCACAAGAGCACACTGCTGGCTCATGGTCATCCATCTACCAGGACCCCCAGGTCCCCTTCCTCACTGCTCTCCAACAGCTCAGCCCCCAGCCTATACTCATACATGGAGTTGGTCTTTCCTAGCTGCNCCACACTTGCTCAGTTTAGGTGCAAGGATGCTGTGGGAGACAGTGTCAAACACTTTACGGAAATCAAGATAAACCCCATCCACTGCCCTACCCTCATCTATCCACCTGGTTATGTCTTCATAAAAGGCTATCACGTTGGTCAAACGTGACTCCCCCTTGGTAAACCCATGCTGACTGCTCCTAATGACCCCCTTATCCTTGATATGCCTAGAGACAGAGTCAAGGATAAAGTGCTCCATCACCTTTCCTGGGATGGAGGTGAGGCTGACTGGCCTATAGTTACCCGGCTCCTCCTTCTTGCCCTTTTTGAAGACTGGAGTGACATTTGCCTTCCTCCAATCCCCAGGCACCTCTCCTGTTCCCCAGGACTTATTAAAGATGATGGAGAGGGGCCTGGCAATGACTTCCACCAACTCACTGCTGCAAAACACTGCCAAGCCCCAGGGCTTACCTAAGATCTATAAAAAGTGGTGAAATACACTCACAGAGGGTAAAATCTGACAAGGGCTATCAAACAGAAATACACCATCTCTGGCCTACGAAGTGCCTGAGCTGCAGAGTGCAGGTGGGTAAAAGGGAACCTGAAGGAAATACGTGTTTAACGTGCAGATACTGCTTACTCACCATGGACAGGATCCTGGACTGGAGGGGCTTTTAGAGAAGCTACTCCTCCGTTCCTATGCAGCTGGGCCATACAATACATTATGCAGTTCTTATGAAGCTTTTCAGCAATGCTTACAGAGGACAAGAAATGATTCTGCCAAAAAGGTGGAATGAAGGAAAGATACCACATGGAATCAAAATACATGAATGGCATAATGGATCTTACAATTTGGCATCTACCAAAGACCTTTTTAAATGCTAAACTGAAAGGATATAGGAACTGTATCTACTGTTGTGTTTTACACAACACAGTGTTGTACTGGGTCAGCCAAATATACAAGATAATTAAGAAACTGTAGTGGTTACTGAATTACAGAGCACTTACTCTTCCAAGAAAGGAAGATGAAGTGCCCCGGAGGTAAGATCAGACGAATGCTGTGAAGAAGCTGACATGATTCACATCTCTAATTAAAAGATATGTCCCCTGTGAGAGGGACAGAAGGAAAGTTAACTGAGTAAAAATTTGCAGCACTAAAAAGTAACAGACTACAGCTTTTCAGTGCCTCAGGATGAAGTGTCTGTGAATGAAAACTAAATTTATTCCATTAAAATAGCTTTTTTTTTTTTACTTTAAAATGAGAAAAAATTTGAGCATTAAACAATTATAATCTAAATGATAAGAAATGGAGGTAAACTGTGGTAAATTGAAAGCAAAGACAACCCGATCAGTCTGTCTCAAAGAATCCAGTGGACATCTGGATTAATTTCTGAAGATGAGAATTTAGGACCTTGGAAAAAAAGCAGGGAGATGGGATTGCTATAAGACAGAGAAGATTTGACACATTGAACTACATGGCCTCTCTTTTTAAAAACACCTTGTATTCTAATTTGCCATATCCATTTATGCCATAGCATAGAGCTACTGATCACTCCAGTGGCATGACTTACAATTCAGAATATCAAGCTCATGTGAAGTTCTGTGTTTTGTTTTAAAAAAGCTGTCTCTGTATTACTTGTGCCCTACTACTATTTCCACACCTTAGTGTCTGTTGGTTGTACCAGTGGATGAAGAGAGGTATCAGGTATCAGCAGACCAGCATGCTAAAATCTTTACAGAATCTGGGATGAAAATCTAATGTGTCCCAGTCAACAACTGAACAATTTTGCCACACAGTATTAATGAACTACAGCTACTGCATTTCTGATTTTCAAAGTGAACAGTTTACAAAATATCAAATTTAACTTTCATATTAATCCCAAGTAGTCTGACATACCAGAGCCAAGGAGATTTTACAAATAACCTTTAATATATGCATTGGAAAATTGGTCTCTACAAGTCTGTACCTGCCTCCTGCCTCTTTTTTAGGAAGTTTGAGGTGTAATGTGATGAGATGCTAGCTGAACTGCACAGTCAGTATCAACAAGTAGCAGTTACTCAAGGGCAAACTCTGAAAGCCAAGTACCATACCACATAAGCTAGTTTGTGTTCACTAGGAAATCGCTACTCCCAATGTCAAGCCTGAAAGTTATTTCTCAAGTACTAGAGATCACAACCTTTTCCCATATTTATTGGACTGAAAATCACCTTTTCTTTTTTAAATTGAGTGTAGGTTAATGTAGCATGTCTGGCTTTATTGGCCATTCCAAATTACATCAGAGAAGAAGAGGGGAGCAACAGAGCTTGGTTTGTAGCTTTACTTCTCCCTTGTGAGTCACAGAAGTGTTTCTATAATGTACGCCACATGGGAGCACCACAATTTTTAGCTAAAATGTCTCAGGTGTTCCAGTTCTTTGAATTTCGTTAGATAGCCTTTCCTCCCTTCTCTGGGTGGTTAATTTATCTCATGGCTTACAAATACCAAGATTAACAAACTGCTACACATACATGATGCAACAAAATTAACAGTCTTTAGGTTCACAAATAGTAAGAATATGGGCAAACCTACTGAGTTCCCATATCTTTCCTACAAGTGAAAGATGTTTGTTTTGAACCATCAGGAAAACGAAATAAATAAGTCAAGCATTTTCTGTCAGTTATTTGGGCTTGTTCACAGACTACCTATATGATGCTGGGCAAGTCATGTCAGATCAAATCTGTCAACTACTGACTGCCTGAATAGAGTCAGACATGTACTCTCTCCAGCCAGAAATATCAAGAAGGCAGAGCAAGGTTTATAAATTCAGAGACCAATAATCTTACTATTTCAGAGAATTAGCAATTGTTCTTTCCTATAAAGTTTTCTCTCTACTTGCTTAAGTAGGTAGGAGAAGTAGGATTACAACCACAATCCTGAACTGTTTTCAGTGCCTGTCCTGGGAATGCCTACACTGATAGTGTCAACAGGCTAATCTAAGTCTATGCAGATGGACAGCCACATTGGCAGGGACCTTAGAGAGGCTAATTACACTAGTCCTCAGCCAGATGCTAATAAACAGGACAAGGGCAAGGTCCTTGTGCTTGTTTTCCTTCTCTTATGCAGTCTTGATGATGTTTTCTGCTTCTCACTTCCTCTGGGCCACAATTTGTTTACTGGAAACACTAAAACCCTAAAACAGAAAAGAAAATAATTCTCTGTTGGTTTTTCTTCCATGAATTCTAGTTTTTGCCTCCTGACTTGTACTATGACATGTATGTACCACGACATACTATGAACTGGACCAGGCA
Organism: Galbula dea; assembly: GCA_013399015.1. Taxonomy (NCBI): domain Eukaryota; kingdom Metazoa; phylum Chordata; class Aves; order Piciformes; family Galbulidae; genus Galbula; species Galbula dea. The sequence continues at coordinate 48,483 of VWZX01010033.1, forward strand.
TTTTCTCTGAAAGGAGGTATCCATCAAACAACATGCAATATGATCATTAAAAATACCAGCAACTGCTATTACCAAAAAAAAAACAACCAACCCTCAACCAATTACTCACTCCTATGGAGGTTGCAAAATTATAAATTGCTCTTATCAAATTCATACATTGAATTATTCCTCAAGCCATGATGAAAATATTGTTCTTGGACACAAGAGTGTAGCCCAAACAGTGATGAAATCACTTTACAGCTCTTGGCTGAACTTCTGCGCTGGTGTGAAGGGAGAATTTACACCACCAGAGGATTTGGAACCACAGTTTGTTCTTTCAGTTTTGTATTTGATTTGGGGCTTTTTTCTTAATTCATTTCAGTGCTTGTTTCTACCCTCAGCACTGTCATTTTCCACCTAAGAAACTTATCCTGCACTGTATACACAATGGCTCCTGGAATTTACAACTGTATATAACACCAATACGGAGATGTAAATTCTGCCTGGGATGCTACAGCATTTTTCCTTCACCTCTAAATCCAGGCTGATAATGTCCTGATGTGCAAGCATTCACAGAAGGTGTCAGTCTAGCAAGAAATGCTCCCTAAAATTTGCCAGTGTGGATCCATTCCCTGATGGCATGTCATCAGGGTGGAGGTTTGGCTTTCTGACATAAAGCTTGGTGAACTTGTGCATTACTAGGCATCCCGGGTAAGAGAGGAAGATCACAGTGATCTTCGAGAGGATTTAGGACAGCACCAGTATTGCTGCAGTTAAGGGCTCTCTGAAGATTTAATATATACATATTTCCACATCACACCACAGATTGTGCAATGTACTCTTCACATCTTTCACCAAATGCTTGTGGTGTGTGGACAAAGGAGATGAAGAAGGTGGGAAAGAAACACCCAACTACATCTACTCTCCCTGCTTTTCCCTCAAGTTGTTTGCAGTGCACCATAGGAGCATTCTGGAAAAATCTTCTGCCTCCTCCTAGGATGAAGCTACTACTTACTGTAACCAAGCAGCTGTGAAGTGGTTTCTTCCTCATGTACACTCATCGTTCTCTCTAGATGAATAAGAATCCTCTTAAAACTTGAGTCTTCTGCTTGCTGCAATACTGTAATACTATAATTAATTCAAAATCAATGTATTTTAGTTTGATTGCTCAAATAAAAGTAGGATATGAAGTAAAACTGAGACCTCAAAGGTTAGGTGCCCCGTAATTTTAAAAACAGGCTGCAATTTATACTGAAGTAGTTGGGACAGTCATTTAATTTTTTGAGATCTGTATTCTTAGAAGTGCAGGTCAACTGTATGATCTTCAATACAAATCTTACATACCGCACTCCCAGAGTCCAGAGTTGCCTAGATATAAGGAGGTCCTGGAGACATTCAAAATAAGCCAAGTGGGAAATTAATGCCTCATACTGTTAAGACAATGTATTTCAATTTGTTTGGGGCTTTCTGAAATTGTCTACAGCTCCAGTGTGTTAGGCAGTTCAGGAGCATTGTGGGCTAGGACTTACCAATCTCTGTGCAAATTTCATATTAAACCAAATTATATATAAAATAGGGTGGCACTAGTTTTTTGACCTATGCTTGTATAATGTCCATGTCACTGAAGTCCTGATCATACATAATAACAACACCTTTTTTAGCCACTTGTAAAAACTTACAAATAGGTTAATAGGTGCTGCCCTTTATCTTGGTTACATTACATTACTATAGCCTTAATACTGTTTGTGAGTCTTTGTACTTCAGAGTATTTTTCATCTGCTTCAGAAATAAAGACTGCATCTCCTTTTAAAGTCATGTTACTTTATAATACTCTTTGGACATGTCTAGGATGAACCACAGAGAGTATTATCAAATGCGCTCAGTGATGTTCTTATTAAAATGTTATGTGTGTCAGGCCTTCGTTTTCTTTGTTTTCCTGCCAGACAAATATATGTAGCCCTTGCTTTCTGCCCCTCTCTCAGGGATGGCAGAGCCCGTGACTCCATCAAACAGGTATTAAGTGTGACAATTCCTGAACAAAATACTATCTGACTTCTTGCTCTTTAAGATCAGACAGCTTCCCAGTACCCATGTCCTCCTCTGAGAGGCCTGACAGAATAAATGCAGAAGGATAATATTGTTTCCAAGACTGTCTTGGCTCTACAGAAAGCGAGAGAGAACTTCCCCAGTTTCAAAGAGTCACAAATAAGCAAGCATACAAGCAGTCATCAGTGAGCACTATGTCTCATATAACCTTCTTACTTACTGAACTCAGTCTTCTTATGAATGGGCTGAAGCCAGGGAAGACTTTCAGCCCTAACCTTACGTGTGCCTTTCAGTTACTTCAGTAAATAGCCAGTGACAGCCTCTTGCAGAAGGTGACATATTGTCAAAACAGTATCAAGATAGCTTCAACCATTTCCTGCTCCAGCAAACAGAATGTAATATTCAGAATGAATACTGTTGAAAAGAACATAATATTTAGAAAAATTCTGAAAAAGAATAATAAATGTCATTTCACATCTCCAACATATAGAACATAAAAACTGCAGTGTCCTTGATAATTTGTCTTCCTTTGTGAAAGAACACAGACACAGCTTTCCACTGCCCTGCAAGACCCCACAGGCCCTTACTAAGCAACTTTCACTGGTTCCTAGAGGATTTCACATTTTGTGAGCAGCTGTCAGAAAGCCCTGACGAAATTGTGTTTTTCAGCTGTCACCACCAGAAACAGGGCTTTCTGGAGCATAGCTTCTTGGGGCAACCCTGTGGCCTTTCCCTAGGTGAAACTCAGGTAGAGGTCTGGAGAAAGAACCACAGCACACAGACTGATCCCAAATTTCTAGAGGTCTTGGGATTGTGTCTGCCACCACAGGAAGCTGTTTCTCTAAAAGAGTTAATGCATTTGCTTTCTGTCTCGCAGTGGAAGCATAGGTTTTGTATCAGGCATTTCTTCTGCAATGTCCAACACTGGGCCAGTGATCCATTACTATCCATGTTCTTGTTCTCTGAGAAGCCTAAGATGAAATACAGAACCAGCAAGTTCAGCACCTGTAAACATAATTATCATTTCTGTCAAAGGCTTACTATCTGTGGTCATGCTTTAGCACCAAGAGAGAAATTTATCTCTGTGGGGCCATGCCAAAGACATACCATGCAAGTCACTGCTGATGCTCTCAGCCAGAGGGCAAGTGAAAAACTCCTGTACACTTTCTGTTGATTATTAGTACTGGGATGGATGCCAGTCACTACAAATTTGCCACAAATTAATCTCCAGAATAATTAATTTTAACCTATTATAATAACGGAAAACTCTTCTCATTAATATTGTCAAGCTTGTTAATATTTAAGTATATTTAAAGTTTAATATTTGATGTCAATACTGTAAAATACTATCACTGTTAATATTAATTATGAGAATAATAGGTATTATGTATTAAAAGAAAGAGAAAAATGCACTAACTTAAATGAAAGTTAGAGCTGCAGGGGCTGTGATGCAGATTCTAGAATTCAATCTCTTTCTACTACTCTAAAGACATGGATAATATTTTTATATTCTGCAATGCCATCCAGAAGCTGCCCATGTGGAACTCAGCCTCAGACTTTTTTTCCCTGTATTGTCAATAAAAAATAGAAGAGAGAAGAATAATCTCTGTAAAGGAAGAGTTGGCTATATTTAGTGTATGGATTGATTGATAGAAGAATCACAATAACTTTGTTTATCATGCTAATACATTGTGGTTCAAAAATATCAGGAGCCACAGAGTGCAAGGACAGCATAAGCATAGAAAGTCTCAACAATGCAGTAGCAAAGTTAAACTTATTCCTTGGACTGAGAGCATCTCCCTTTAAACTGCTCTTTCCCAAGAAATCCAAAGTGATTTATATTAGTTTCTCTCTAAGCTATCTGCAGTTCTCTTATTGGTCTATTCAACAAAACCACAGTGGTTAAAAAACGTTCTGCTTTTTGTGAGAATTATTGATGTTTTGAAATGTCTTTGATTCTGTATCAAGCAAAAAAGCACTGAATATTTTCACAAAATTAAATATTTGGAACAGTTTTGAGCAAGAAATTCTGAAATTAAAGGTGTTGTTTTCCAGCAATACAAACCAGCCAGATGCTCCCAAAAGATTTCAGTTTGAATGAAGACTTAAAAGAAAATGTACTCAGATAATTAAAAATAATATGTTACTGACGCTCATTTCACGTCACACATTCTACAGCATGCCTTTTGATATCGTGCATCCTCTAAATTGGTCCTAAAGTGAAGCAAACAGCTACAGAGGTCACTTAAGAAAAATCTCAGCAGTGTCTACTGCTGGAGGACTGGGAGGTGGAAAAGAACATTATGCTTTTGGCAGGCAGCTTCCTGCATACTCCTTGAGTATGAGAGAGCCCAACATCCCAGGGATTCCCAGTGTGTTTCAGGCCCTAAGCAGTTTGACACAGTAAGAGGCTGGCAGGGACACGAGAAGCAGCTCACGCAATATCTAGTCTCTAAATTCTTTCCTTTATCACTGTCAGGAGAAAGTCTTGGAGGAATTCTTTGCCTCATCAAAAATGCTCCATGTACAACTCAGATACCCAAGACTCACACTTGAGGAAGACACATTTTACAGAGATCACAGGAAAAAACAAACAAAGCTTCACAGAGGATCAATAAACTGTGTCTTAAACCAACTGGATCCCAGATAAAGCACTAAAACATACTATAGAGAGGAAATATGCATTGGTACGGGAATGGATTATCTTACAGTCTAAACAAAAACAAGCAACAACAAAATGATTAATAAGCTAATCCTTATGAAATCTCTCCAGGTAGATTCTTTCCATGAAAAGTGAAATGATGGAAGAAAGTGATCAGTGGTTGTCAAAAAGAAAATAGAAATCAGAAATAGCACCAATGTCCTAGTAAGACACTTGGAATGCTTTCCTTTTAGGCATTAAATTATTGTAGCATGTTTATATCACAACAGTATTAATCCCTTTAACATTCTCCAACTGTTACACTGCATTGTTTATTCAGAGACATCACAAAACATTTATAGCTCCTGTACAGCTGCATAAAATACATACAGCTCTGACTGAAATATTGTCAACACTGAACAAAATATTGCAAACATTTAACAGAAAACAAAAAACCTTTAAAAAACCCCAAAACAACAAAAAGCCCCTCAAAAAAACAGACTAGGTCAAGAAATGAAGAAAAAGACCACGTCCAACAGAAACTGGATGCTCTACAGGAGGGGGCGGCATGTGGTTCAGCATCACAACTGGAATCGTAACAGAGCTCTGTGTCTGTTCCCATGAAAATGCACCCTAGTCTCCAAGCTGCATCTTTTCTAAGTCACGTCCTGCCACGTGCTACAAAGCTAAGTGGCAGCAGAGAAAACATAGTATTTCCGTCTGAGTTCCCCTTCTCTTTCCCCTCTTCGCAGTTCTCCATCTGAATCTTACCATGGTATCTGGCTGATTATCAGATGTACCAATTTCAGAAAGCGCAGGTTTTGTCCCTGCTACTGCCCAAGAGGAAATTAGGGGTTTCCTTGTTTCTAGGGCGTTTAGCTTGTGGATTGTGAATGATTCTGCAGAACTCATCTGTAAGAGAATAGGTATGCATCTGGCACGGTAACTTCCTTGCTGCTCCAGCCAGAGGAAGCTGCCCTTCAGCTCCTGCCTGCTGTAGCCAAATTGCTGCGACGCCTTCTTCCCCTGGACTGCAGTGCAGTCAGGGCAAGCTTAACGATACCCGCCTTTGCAAGCACTGCCTGCTTCGGCAGCCCTGGTCCTGCATACTAATTGGCACATTTAATGACTTCCTCTTGCTCTCCCTCCTGCCTCTTCTGAGCTGCAGTCTGGGAGCAGAGAAGCCCGGCTGCCATGGAAACAGAGCCTCCAAACGCCCTGAACCTGCCGTACCAACCTTTGGAGAAGATTCTGGTAGTGAAGCTCAAAAAAGGGGATGCTAGAGGGGGAGTAAAGGAAGAGTGGGAAGGGGAAATGCTGACTGTGGTGCGAGTGCGTCTGGGCTGTTCTGCCGAGGCACTGCACAAGCTGAGTGTACACTGTGCATAAGAAAGCAGGCATTCAAGGGGAAAAACAGATTAACCCTCTAATACCTACACTTTTCTTCAACATGTTTCAAACGCTTCTCAACCCCCTCCCTCTCACCCATTTACAGTCTGGATCAAACACCCCTTATGCATGCACAAGCCATGTCATCAAAGGGGTTTTGACAACCCCAAATATGACTTACACATCTGAAGGACTGTTTGTAGCCAGAGAAAAAGCGCTGATTGTACCGAGGAAAAGATTAAAGGGGGCCTCAGGCCCTCCACAGCACAAGCTGGCAGAGGACAAACCCCTGCCTAGGCAGTAAGGCTGTGATCCTGTGCCCAGCCTTTCAGTCCTTGCCTGCTTTTCCCAGGGTAGCCGCAGGACTGCAGTTGGATGGAAACGCAGCCTTTGTGGCACCCTCTGTGCGTGCTGATGCCTTTTCTGGGCAGGCACCTAATTCAACTCCAGCTCTAAGTCTGAAAACATTTTGGACCCTGCTTCAGGCCATGTGGCAATGGGAACTGCACTTTTGTCCTCAGTTCTGCCTCCTGAGGATTTCTGGGAGTGTAATAGGGGTAAGGTGAGTGTACACTTAAATCTGACTTAGCGTTCCAAATTTTAGCCTTTGAAGGGCACTTACAGTTTCCTTGTAAGTTTTCAGGCTGGCAATAGAGAATCTCTAGGATGTCTTTTCTTATATAAGCAAAGTTCCCCATGATATGACTTATTCATGATGGGAACTCTCAAAAGGTCAATAAAACTGGCACGCTCCCAAAAATACACAAACAAACAAACAATACAAGGAAGAAAAAACCCCCACTGTTCTTTCAGTGGAACATTCAGAAACTTTTACACTGCATCAGCTCTTCTCTGAAGACTAGATGGAGCTGATTATGTCCTCGGCAGACTCTCTCATGCAAAGGATGTAGCAAATGTTTCAACTCTCATTCCTTGTCACAACCACTTCAACAACCAGCTTAACACTGGAATTTACTTCAGATTCAAGCCAGAATGTGGCAGGCTGTGAAGCTGTTTAGGGTTTTGGGGCTGAAGTATCCAAGACACCCAACAAATGTCCTCCCAGGTATTCCTATGTGGCTGGGGATTCTACCCCAGCACAGACTGGAGAGCACAGTGAGACAGATCTCAGGCATGACAACTAAGGACAGCCCAATCTGTTTCCCACAGAGATACTTTAGCTAAGACCAGCAAAAGGATATTTCTGCTTGTCTTTTTGATTTCAGCAACTTTATGTTGTCTGGCACCTGACGTTGCCATTAAGGAGACAGAATTCCCACTGACTTGAAAAGGACTCACCATTATAAATTTCAGTACACTGGGTCTGTCACATATGAGTAGCTACTACAGCACAAATTGGTGTATAAAAGATGAAGTGCAGAGGGAGCGCTTGCAAGTTGTTTACAAGAATGCCTAACCTAGGAAATCAAAACTGTTTTATGTGGTTTTCAGTATTTGTGTAAGCCTTCTCTCTCATGCAACTGAGAGCGATTTAATTAAATAAGAAATAATATTTGAAACAGGAAATGTTATAGGCTTAGAGGAATGGGAAAAAGGGTTTTTGTCAAGCAAATAGAGAAGTTGGTTGTTTATGTTACGATTGCTTTCACCTAAGTCTGAAGCTACTCAGGTGGGAAAGTGCAGATGTGTGACTATCATTATAAAGAACAACTGTGCCAGAGATGATGCATGGATAAAACCAGTTTGTTGGTATCTCTCCGAGCAGAGTGAAAAACAAATCTTCTGCAGAAAAGGATCCCACTCTATTAGCCTAGTGGCAGCTCACAGAGGAGCCAGTGTGAATGTGAAAAAAAATGTCATTCAGCAGACAAAGCATATTTGTATTTTTTAAAACATCTTTGATATGGCTTTACATCAAAGTTCATAATAACAAAAAAAAAAAAGGCTGCTGCAATGTTTAGGCCTTTTTATGGTCTGAAGGCTGGTTAAAGGACAAGCAGCAGCATGTAGAACTTTAAAGTCACTTCTCAGGATACAGAGAAGACAATAAGTGGAATCCCCAGAGATCAGTGTCAGGACCAGCTACATTCAACATCTTCATCAGTGTCCTGGAGATGGGAGGGTATTAGTCCAAGTGTGGAGGTAATACTGAGGTTTTGGAGAGGCTTTTGTGAGAAGGATCTTACAACACAGAGAGCAGGCAGTTCAACGAAGTTAACTGCATGCATGATTAACAGGTCTAATAACCTAATGACTGATGTTTATACCCAGCACTGTCAGCTACAACTTGTGAAGAAGATTTTGAGCTACCTCTGACACAACAGCTCAGTGAGCAGCAGCTGCCAGAAAAAATACATTGAACATCTCTAGAACAGGTAGTGAACAACATGGCACAAGACATAATCAGAGAATCACAGAATAGTAGTGTTGGAAGGAGCTTCTGGAGATCATCTAGCCCAACCCCCCTGCTAAAGCAGGTTCATCTACAGCAGGCTGCACAGGACTACATCCAGGCAGGTTTTGCATGTCTGCAGAGAAGGAGACTTCACAACCTCTCTTGGCAGCCTCTTCCAGCACTCTGTCACTCTCTAAGTAAAGGTTTTCCTCAGGCTCAGGTGGAACTTCCTGTGTCCCAGTTTGTGCCCATTGCCCTTTGTCCTGTCACTGGGCCCCACTGAAAAAAGTTTGGCCCCACCCTCTTGACGCCTGCCCTCTAGCTATTTATAAGCATTTATAAGATCCACTTTCAGTCTTCTCCAGGCTAAAGAGCCCAAGGTCTCTCAGCCTTTACATGTAAGAGAGACATTCCAGTTCCCTAATCATCTTCGTAGCACTCCATTGGACTCTCTCCTGTAGTTCCTTGTCTCTCTTGAATGGGGCAGCTCAGAACTAGACAAAATACTCCAGATGTGGTTTTACTTGGCCAGAGTTGAGGGGTAGGACAAACTCCCTCAACCTGCTGCCTACACTCTTCTTGACACACCTCAGGATACCACTGGCCATCTTGGCCGCAAGAGCACTTTCTGGTTCATGGTTACCTTCTTGTCCACCAAAACCTGAGCGTCGATTTCCAGCAGGTCAACCCCTAACCTGAACTGGTGCATAGGGTTATCTCTCCCTAGGTGTAGGACCCTACACATTCTTGTCAAACTTCAAGTATTTTTTTTTTTTACATAATAGGTATTAAACTTCTGGAACTTGCTGCCACAGTTATGGAGGCAGACAATACCGGTAGGTGTAAGCAAGGATTAGGCAAATACGTGAACTAGATCATAAACAGGATAGTAATGGGAACTGGCAGGAATGCACCCTAACTTCTTTCATCCACAGGTTATAGATTCTCAAACCGTGTAAGAAAACACCTACAAAAAAGTGGCCAGAGATAGGGCAGACAGGTTACAAACAAGTACAATTTACACTCTAAAACAGGCTCAAGTAATTTCTTAGAAAGGCTGGAAAGTCTTGTGCATATTGAGCTTTCTAAGGCAGGTCAGGACAGTATCTGCCTTGTATTAGGCCAGAATGGGGAGGCCTGTGTATCTCTGAGATGTCCAGTTTTGAAGATGAGACCAGTTTGCACCTCACTTTATTGCTTATTCTCACGTACCATGAACATTTCGCATCATGAGGACTGGGTTAAACCTTCCATTTTGCAGGGAAATGAAAATTCTGCCTTGCATGTTGAATTAAAATGTAATGAAATGTTACAAGATCTTTGGCAATTTACAGTACAACTGGGGGAGTTTGGTTTCTGAGCAGGCATACATGCTTACAGGTAGTGGATAAAGGCAGAAGCATTTCTGAATGTACTTCAACAGGACAATTGATCATATGTTTACATTTGTATCATTTCTGTATAAATATTTCTTATATCACATATATGATACATAAGAGGGTTGGGTGGTTTTTTTTGTTCTGGAGTGAAAAATTCCAGCACCACTAGTAATCTATATATGCATTATGGAAAATATTTTAATTACATGATCTAATATTTTTCCACTAAACCCCTGTTTCATTCTGTACATTTGTAAGACTGTGTTCAGCAAATGAGACACCTGTTACATTTTTCTTCTTAATCTCATCACTAAGTGTGTGGCCACCTGCCTAACTTCTTCTGTATCTAACTTTAGGCAAACATAACAGTTCCCTGCAGAGTGTCAGTAAAGGGATTTGACCACAGAAGGTTCAAACTGCAGCAGAGACACCTCTTTCCTCATCTTCTGGACTAACTACACTGTCTCTGAACTGCTGTACTAGAAGAACGTAGAATGGGTCAGCGCTGGGACCAAACATCAGTATAGTGGTTACAGTAAAACTGTTGCCTCTTTGTTGACTTACAAAAGAACAGGTACTCATCCTACTTCTGGGATGCCTAGAAGGAGGACACACTGCCTTGGTCAGAATACAATGGGAGAGCTGTGGCAGAAGGGAACATAGCCCATGTTGCACCAGACACTGATGTAGGAGCCAAGCTCTTCTCAGCAGTGTGCTAGAGTGGCTTGGGCGGTCACGCAAGTCCAACCTTATGCAACAGAGTGGAGAAGGCTATGAGGGGCTTTCACGTGTGGAAGTCTTTAGCAGCCAACACCCATGAAACAACAACGTACAAATTTGGGTATGCACACCCCCCTGCTCATTCATGCACATGAAAGAATCAATCTTAGCACTTACACATCAAAACCTATTGAAGTCAAATGTTTATCTGTGTCTTTTAATTTCAAGACCTTAGTCTGACATGGAAACTGTAATGATTAGGTTTTTTCTACAATGCAGAAGAAATTTTTGAAGGGAAGGGCTGGAAATTGCAAGATATGAGTTGAATGCCAGAAGAATTCTGGAAGGACAAGTAAACTTTTTGTTTTGTTTGTGTTTCATAGGAGTGGGGGCTTTGCTATTCAGAGGGTAGTAATCTTGAAATAGCTGCCTTGTAATAACTATAATTTAACTTGCCTTTCCCCAGAAGTCTCCAGGCTCCTTTTAAATTCTGAGTTGTTGCTCTGTAAAAGGCACAGGATCATCCTATATAATTAAAATTACAGCTGCAGAGAGATACTCTCTGGGATTTCAATGTGGAGCAGAAGCTACATTGCCAGCCTGGGGCTTGCGTTTCCTGCTACTCAGGCCTCCCAATGCTTTCAATGAAGAGCAAGGTTGGAACAATGCACCTAGATCCTTGCTGGAAAGTAAGCAACGGATCTTGATGCTATTCAACTTTGTCCCAGCCTCAGCTACAAAAAGTGAACTTTAAGGCAACTTCCATTGGTCCCTTTCTAACAGAATATTCTTTTTTGTAGGTGTTGTAGGGAAAAGTGGAATGAGACAAAAACACCATTCACTTTTTGGGAATAACAAGTATAGGTTTATTTTATTGTATCTTCTACTATTATATTCAACAAGAAAATTAACCTTTCTTCATTTACCTATCTCCACCATACAAGACTCAGGATGACTGCCATATGGGTGTCCTGTTTATCTTATCAAGTGTTGGACTGTGCCTCTCTTCATCATCATATTAGGAATATCCAGCACTTGAACAGAAATCCAGATCTTGAAGGCTCAAGACAGTGGCTAAGGTTGTAATGTTCTCTGTGAAAGAAGTTTTGAGCAGTGCATATAATATGCAATACTAAATGTGATGAATCTGCTACATATTAAAACTTAGAACCTGGCACAATCTATCATGGAATCCCCTATCCTCTTACCACTCTGAATGAGAAGATGTAGCTTTTTGTCCTAAAAGATAATTTCCACCTTGCAGGAAGGGTCATAATACATACTTGTAGGATAGAAGCCACTCATGCTTTTGAGATGAGCAAGGGCTGAAAAGGCAAGTTCAAATTGTCACCCTTCTCAAAAAAGAAAAGAAAATGTTGAAGAAAACAGAGGGGAGATACAGACGAAGTAGAAGAAGAACTATTTACATGTTGTCATCCTTTAAAATCTTCTGACTTTACCTAATAACAAATGGAGGACCCTGTAAAATGACAAGGTCAAAGAAATATTTGCTCTGCCTATGGTCAAACAGAAGCATCTGTAAAGCTAGAACATGATCTGCCCAGAATGTTGAGGGTTAAAGTCTAATTTCGCCTTAGCAAAATCAAGGGAAGGGAGACTGCATGCAGAGTTCAAGAACAGATTTTTCCATGGTCATAGAGAGGATACAAAGTCAGGCCTGATTTTCTGTTGTGTATGCAGTTTCATAAGCAGTCAGAGAAGCAAAGAAGTTATAAGAGCTGCAGATCTACTGGTTAAGTATTTCTATAAATAAGAAATATTTTATCATCAAATTTTTTTCCTTGCCATGAAAAATCAGCCACTTTAAGCTGTCTTTTGTAAATGCTAGTAACCCTACTTTGAACATTCTATGTAAACCAAAGATGGGGTGAACTGATCCAGATAAAATGAACTATCTATGCTTCATACTGCTACTTGTGTTGTTACTCTGCTTAACCAGAAACTTTTGACACAAAGTAGTTTTGGTTCTTTATGTGCTTCAAGGTACCAGCTAAGAATTATGAGGCGCATGCTGAGTCCCTGGTCCTCTTGCACCCTGTCACATAGTTCCACTGCATCACATCACGCCCTTCACAAATTGCACAGCACCACCTCAAATAGAGATAGTTTTCCTCAAAGTTCACAGGCTGTCCAAGAACTTAACTTCTCAGATGGATAGAAACCTTTTTTTTTAGTCTTTCGCTTAATTTCTTTCACAGCCAGCTTGTACTCATTTGTTCTTATGCAAACACTGTCCTTCAGTTTAAACAGTATTTTTCCTGCCCTGATGTTTATTCACTCCTTTGATGCACTCACATAGCAAGTTCTTTTGAACCCTCCTTCAACAACGACCTTAAGCAAGAATGGCCTGGTACCGTCCTTCAGTTTGGAGAAGTATTCTGTCCTCCCCACAACCAGGAAACAAAGTGCTTGTTCTTCAGCTGGATTGTTTCATCAATACAGTTTGTTCAGTGGTTGCAGAAACACCTGTGCTGATGCCGACAAGAGGATGATGTTCTCCTGCAAGTCTGCAAGTCCTGCAAGTCTACAGTGCCTTATCTTTGGGCAGCAGGGCTGGCTTATGGTACATTAAGAGTTCGCTCTCTCTCATGTCATAAAACAATCTGCTAATGTACCAGGTTGTTTGAGGATTTCTTTTCTGTGCCTGTTTCAGGTTTAGCCTTCATGTTCTCAGTTCCAGTAGCCACTTTGACTGTATCTTCATATTCATCACAGTCCTTTCAAGGTCTGATGTTAAAAATTAATTTTGCTTCCAGGCCAAACTAACTCTCCTTCCCACATCCTCATATCCGTAGTGGCGACACTTTCCCCCTCATTCTCTTTACATCTAAACAGTCAAAGGACCTTCTTTTGTTTATTTTAATATTCTTTTCAAAGTTAATCTCAAATGCTTTCTGTCACTTTCCACTATATTGCTTTTTCACTATTAGCCTTTTCCTCTTGCATGCTTTTGCTTAGTCCCAGTGTCCTTCATGAGGTAAAATCACAGATAGTTCTGCAACCTATTGCTCCCCATCTTCTGTGATTTAGGGTCAACTTTCAACTGCTTTCTGAACATTTGTTTATAGAAGACCCACATTTTCCCAACACTTAATCTGATCCCAACAATTACTTCCCTACATTTCTCAGTTTACCCTTTGAAACAGCAGAAAGACAATAAGAAAACAGGTACTCCCAAAATTTTGACGCCACAATTATTCCAAAGACAGGAGTTCCAAGAATCTCAGTTTTTAAATCCATCATGAATCCATCATTACCTGAGAGCTTAACTTCCAATACGAAACCATCCAACCACAGGTGCAGAGTAACTGCCTACTTTATGTAACCTGAAGGCTAAACAGATCCATCTCTATTCCTTTTTTGTTTTCTGTTTTTGCTGCCTTACATCTTAAGGAAATCTATTAAGATGTTGTAGAATACTGCCAGATTAAAAGGAATGAGTAGGGAAGAAGCATAATTTACTTTTTTTCCCCCCCTTGTCTGATTTTATTAATTAATATAATAATGTTTTCCATATCCCTAATTACATGACCTAGAACATATAAACACAAGCTACCTTTAAAATAGCTACCTGGGACTTTGTGAATAGCACAGGCAGAGAAGTGTATGCTTCGGAAAAGCAGCATTAACTCTGCTTCTGAATATCTTTGCAGTCTGCATCAAGCTTGCATCACAGTTTTAGAGCCAGCAGTGCTGGCAAACTAGACATACCTTCAGTCTCATGTGGAACAGTGGAGCTGTACCTTTGAATTTCAGCTGCTTTGAATTTCCTAGTTTACGCCATTTTAGCTGTGCTTAAAGGTGTATTTGAGGGTTTCTTACTGCAGGTAGAACAGCACAGCCTTCAGTTTCCTTATTTTCTATTTGGTGTTTTATTTTACTAGCTACAGCTGATTCAGACAGAAAACAAGAAGGCTAATATTGCATAATATGTAGGCATATATAAGCTGGCTCAGCTCCAAAACCATCATTTAGTCCTTCTCCAAACTGCCAAGGAAACATTTGCTGGTCAAAACTGTATGTTCCTCCAAGCACATAAAATTTATGTTTGTCTATGCAAAGATACAGGAGTTGTGTAAGATGGATCTTTCAATCACTTCCAAAAGAATTCCCCTCTGCAGAAAATGGCAATATTGGATATGTATGTCTTCAACAATAAGGAAGTTTTATTTTTGTAGATTCAAGTACTGTGTATTGGTTTTCTACTGAGGGGCACATTCCACTTGCTGTGTACTGCCATTAAGATTTATTTTAATGCGGTAATGCTTTTCCAACACAAGTACTTTAAACACTAGATTCTTTCTCTAAAAATTGGCTGATATGGCATAAGAGACCAGTCCTAGAATAAGTAAGGATCCTTAAGGAGTATGGAAAAGTCACTCGACTGAAAACTGCAGAATTCTTTTTTTCATTGGTGCTTTCAACGTAGAAGACAAGATGAGACATGCTGCCAAAATTATGACATAAAATATTCAGCTCTATTTTGATCTCTTTTTTTTCTCTGTGGCTTGTTTTGCTAAAGATGATTTAAAACTCTGCTTGCAGAATCCAGAAAACAAACAGCTCATGAATATGACAGCCTGCCAAGAATGCAGGACCCTGCCCTTTGCTTAGCTCACAAGCAAAAAAAAATCTCCTACAAGGACACTGCCAGCCAGCTATGCTGTACTAAATCTCACTGTCAGAAAATAACATTGGAAGCATAATCGGCTACAAATGGACTGTGCACAGAGCAGTAACTTGCAAAAAGCCCTGCTTATCAGTTAGCCTTTCAAAGCGAGTCGGTGGTGATCAATCTAGTAAATCAATCTGCAAAGAATCTATATTCTCCAGAAAACATCATATTTGTATTTTGTGTGATTGGGCTGAGGCAGCATGAGGAAGGTAGATGACAAAAACATTAGAAGAAATGACTTGCAATTTTCATGTCTGTCATTCATGTTGTCCCCCCCTTTTTTTTCTCCTTTATATTTACGCTGGCAGTGAAACAATTGCAACATCAATGTGTTATCAAAGAATATATGGCAATATATTTAATGAGCAGTTCCTTATCTGCCTAAAATTCTATCACAAAAAAATAAAATCTGAGGTATCTTTGCTGCAATAAGATTTCACCCTTTCTGTGTACAGCATTAAAAAAAAAACCTGAGACATAAACTTATAGCTCATGATATAATTTGAAGAATTTCATTTACAGACACATGTTTACATGGACTAAATAATATTACAAAATAATCTCCTAAGGAAGGCTCAGACTGCATCATATATTTTACATATCAGTTGAAAAAAAACCTAACTTACATTTTCAGCAAAAAATTTATTTGCTTCCTGGTGCGACATATAAAGGTTGGATCACAGGCTGATGTGATTTTTTTTTCACCCTTTAGATACAGTAGTGAACACAGAAGTGAAAACAGATGTAAATCCATTAAAAAAATGGAATTAAAAAGATAAAGGTAAAATTCTTGTCCTCCGTGATGTCAATGCCTGGATGCTCACTGGTCTGGAAGCTAGAAAGGTTTCATCCTTTGAATACATACCAGTGTCTTTCTGTCTTCTATAAAAATTATACAGGCTATAAAACTAATTGCTTAGATCATATTCATTTTCAACAGCAACAAAAAAAAAAAAGTATTTTGTGCTTCAAAATATTGCAGTCTCAAGGTTCCTTTATCTCTAAATGGCTTTTAATCTATTTTATTTTCACTATGTACTCCTTTTTCACAAAGGCTCATCATTTTTTGCAGCCTTTTACGCTGTTATCAAAAGTCTCACACTATAGCTCTTCCTTAAAAGTCCTGACTTATAAGTGTGTGATTATGTGAATAATTGAAACACTAGTAATTGAACATTCTAAAATGTTTGCTTCCAGGACTAACACTTGTGTAGAAAAGCTTGAACACATCTACACAGAACAGAGAACTAAAGCAAGGTTTGATGAGCCCCAAGTATCAAGGGTGACTATTATTTAAGCTTCTTCCAATGTGTATCCATCTCTAACATGAAAGTAGTTAGGTTTTTTGTGTTCTGTGTTGGTCTTGCTGAAATGGATTTTCCAGGCATACTCTTTATACTTACAAAATTCTCACTTATACTCTCAATGCATATGCATTTGTTTCTGAGACAGTAATGACCTTTTGCTCGAATAGCTCTGTAGCCTGCTGATTATAAACATCTTGCCCCATTATATTTCTTGTTCACATTTCTTGCTCTTAGCAAAAGGGCCCTGGAAAGGAAAGACACTTTAAAGAATCCAGCACTTGTTTCCTTGTTTAAGTGTAAGAATTTAAGCTGTTCTTATGAGCTGGTGGATAAGGGACTAATTAAACTAATGATTTCTGTAATAATTAGAGCCAGAAATGTTGTAGCATTCCAGGTGCGGAAAAAATGGCAGCACATTTTCTCTATTGTTGCTGAAAATGGTTTGGTTTAGATAAAGATTCTTGAAAATCCTTGATGGCCTTTCATTAGTTGCCTCTCCAACCTAAAGCTTACCACACCACTGCTCTTCACGACTCAACTCTGAGTAAGGTTGTTCAGGCAAACTTCTCAGAAGTTAAATTAATCTCAAATAGCATTCTGATTTCATACGTTTTGCTATTCATTTGGATCCATTTCAACCAATTTTGCAGAATTCCTGGTCACAAAACATGTATGCAAATATAGCTCTATGAACAAAACCAAAATCATAGACTTTCCTGGTAACTGTCACAAAGTAAAAAAAATGCCACAGCACATTAAAAGCATGATTATTGCAGGTCAAATCCAAAGTTAAAATACCTTTTGAAAGCTAACTACATCAGTCAGCAAAGAGAAGATGTAACTTGAATAGTTATTCTTTCATCGGTTTGAAACTAAGGCTCATCCACTCAGTGTGTTAAATTTTTCACCAACAAATTATGTTTTGGGGAACAGCTTGAAAACAGACAAGATAACTTTTATGTCTTACAGTAGAACAACACCAAGGTATAAGACTAAATAAGGGAACAAATTCAAAACTTCATTTACATCACGTCTCAGGACTGGGAGCTCTACCTCAGCATTTCAGTGGATCTGACTCTGCTCTCAAACCAAAGACACAAGGCTTCAGCCTTACAATATCAAACCCTGGATGAGATGACCTGAAGAAGAGAGGTACGAACTCATTGTATACCAAATCTAATGCAAGCCCTTCAAATCTGAAGGGCCAGACAGCAGTTTTGCAAGGATACTGTTAAGGAACAAGTAAATAGTAAATTCTGAAACTAAATTCAAAGGAATTAAGCTACCTATATTTCTTGAAAGCATTTCAATACACTGGGAAGAACAAAGTTACTTCCAACTCATGTGGTTTTTCTTCTGCAGATTTTCTTACCTGTCTGATGGAGGCAGAAGCATCTGAGTCACTACGATCTTTTCTGGTTTTTATCTGTTCTTGATATCAGTGTATATTCCTTCACTCACCTTAATTCAGGCCTTCATCTCTTTCTAAAGCTGGACCAGAGCTAGATGCTTGACAGCATTTTGTGAGTGTTTTGGCTTCATTTATGTAAGACAAAATTAAAGCAAAACCAAGTTATCTCTGAAGTCTAATCATAAAGTTCCCTAAGCCTATGAGACGCAAACGACCTCAGTTCCAGGGTCCTCACCATTTGGGAAGCTTGGAGCGCTGTTCCTGACAACTTGTCTAAAGCTTCAATACTGTTTATGATGTCTGATATTGAAAAGGTTTTACAAAGGCATATGCATTATAACTACATGCATGTTGTTGTACCGTTGTAGGTAACCTAAAGCACACCCATGCTTTCTGTCATAAATGCCAACAGGCTCTGATTGACCCTAGGCTTTGTTAATGACTTTCCTTCCCCTCCAAATCTGAGTGGTCACATGCAAGGTGCCTGTCTGGCCAGGCGCTCCATCAGACAGCCAAAGGACCTAGACAGCTGTAAAGATCTAAATGACTTGCAGTATCACATACTGCTTCTCTTGTTCCTCATTTCCAGTCACCATCAGTAGCTCTCTGGTATGCATCCACCAATATACAGAGCCATATTTATAGGCTCTGCTCTTTTTCTAGCTGATGATGTCCTTTTATCCTCTTGATCCATCCTGTAACACATAGCACTTCATAGGCTAATTGTCTAGTTCTTCCTTTCTGTGCTTCCTGAGTTCTCTGAGTCAAAAGAGTGCCCACTGTTCTTTGGGCCCAGGAAAAAAAATGCATATTTAGAAAAAGAGCCTAGCAACTGCTTTCCTTACTGCAAGGAGAGAGTCCATTTGCATAAGAAAACCTTAGAGCTGGAAACCTCTCTGGGATTCTGCTGGGAGCTGATTCTGTGACCAGTCCTCAAAGGAGAATTCCCATTTAGTCCTGTTCAATCTGGGTGGCCCTTCTGTGCTGTCCCACCATCAATGGATGCAGTCAGACAAGGTGTACCAGCGCTCCGCAGTAGCCAGAAGCCACTGCTCCACTTTCTGACTGTGAACACAGAAATTTTGCTCCCACATCATCTTTTCCTCACACTCTGTGTCTCATACATCACAAAGTTAACAGCTTCAGCTGCTAACCTTTGGAGTTCTGTTATTTGCTCTGCACATTTTGTGCCAAAAGTGACAAACTCTAGCATTACAGTATAGGATCTCTTTCTCCAGATGTTTACATGTGGTTTCTCCCTACAATTACTAAATGACATTAATGGTGTGTACAAATACCTGGCCCAGGAAGGAAAACTACAGAAATCACTTCACCATTTCTCTTGGTTTTCTATGCTTGGTCTCTAGAAAATGCTGCCTGTAAACTCCTCACGTTCCGAAGCACTGGCCAAAACACTGTCTTTACTAAAGTCTGAAGAAAAAAGCCTCCACCAGCATTCCAAATACAATGTTCCAACTACAACCCAGAAAATTGAGAACAGGGTTGGGATTGAGGACGTGGCCCTCTTACGTGCTAAACATCTAAGCAGCAGTCAAATCATTTCAGCACCTGCAGAAATGGCTTTGTAGGGCTATGCTGCTACTTAATGGAATGAGCCAATTTTGATCAGAGTTCTGCAAAGCTCTCAAAACTGCGTTTCATAAAGCTAATTTCAATGTGTGAATCACTGCTTTCCTGCAATTTTTATCCATATGTGTGGTTATTTTTGAGAATGATTCAGTTTTGTATATATAATTTTAAAAGGACTTTTTAAGTTAATGAACATCTGTGCTAAGAGCCCCTCAACAGAAAAGCCTGTGTCAGCCACCAGTGACGCTGACTGTGTAAACTTCCTGCTATTCTGCAGATACGCATATGGATCCTAAGGCTCTTACCAACCGCATACAGGAGGAGTAACCCTGCTGAAAACCACACCGCTAAAATGCTTTAAAAATGGGGTAGGAAACCCAAAATTTCCATCCATTTGGAAACTGTATTATCTGTTTTATAACCAAAATGGGACAAAACAGTAAATTTTCAAAGCTTTTAACAGAAACAAACTGAAAGAAAATGTCGATTTGATAATTTCCAAACACTTTGATTAAGTTTTTGATTGACATACATTCAGAGTTTTTAGCTACAATGCTGTTCAACAGGATTTCTCCATTTCCTGGCTTATGTTTCTACGTGTTCCTTCCTGGCTGAACTTATTTTCTCAAGATGAACCTATTTCGTGATATCCTGCATAAGACTCACGCTGGTGTAAACCTTGTGGGGGTGGATTTACAAAGGAATAATTAGACACTCAAAGTCAATGAGTAGTCAAGCATCTGGTCACAGAACCAAGGTCACTCTGTTCTAGTTTGTCTTTTAATCAGCTCAATTTTTCAATCTAGTTATTATGGGGTTTTGTTTCTGCCCTCTCTACATTCTTCTATCCCACACACTGAAGAAGAATACACTCCAGGAGCCATGGAACTGGCTTCCCACTTGCACAGTTCACGTGGGAGCTTAAATCTGGCAAAACATCTATGTCACAACCTCCCAGTTAAAAATCTCATTTTCTGTACTGCCATCTTGTCATTAACCCTGCAGGATGGAGTCTAGTAAGAGCCCACTGTTAAATGCAGCACATTACACATGCTGGACACTAGTGCTGGACAGCACTAATATGGAAAACTTTCTTGGACTCCCTTCTTGGACTCCAGTAAAAACAGATGGAAATAGAACTATGCATAAGATCAATAACCCTGGTGTGAAGATGGTGAGAAAACTTCACTTGCAAAGTGACTACATATGTAGTCATGCTACAAAGGATGGAACTGCACTTGCTTGAGACAAAGCTGAATTTGGCCTCCCTGTGTGGAACTGGGCAGCTTAGAAAACTGGAATTCCAAACAAAGCACCAGAAGTCAGTCAGAGATGCGTAAGTAAGAACTGAGCAGAGTATGCCTTCTGCACACAGCTGAATATACTCTGGCATGGGAAAGTAGTGACGTGCAACAAGACATGCTGCTAATCCTTCAGCATCAAGATGATGTCACGTCCTGATGTAAACAAGTTCCCAAATGCTGACACTGTGGTGACCTCTAGGAAGCTCCTAAAATCCCTCTAAAATCATTAGGCCTAAATCTGCTTGTGATTATGTTACTTTAAGTTCAGTTCCTGCACTGACTTCAAGGCATCTAGTTTGGATTTATATCTCTCTAGTTGGCCCATTATTTCCTGTACTGTTTCAAGTTGCATGAAGTCACCTGTTTGTGTCCTCCAGGGCTGCTGGAATCCTCTGTCCTCCCAGCTCAACACATGATGCAATGAGCCTCTGATGGAGGAAAAGAGCAGAAAAGTCCATGTAGGGAAGCAGATAATTTCCTTTTGAGCAATGGATGCAAAAATAGCAGCTAATAAAAAGCCTTCAAACTGTGCCTTCAAACTGTGACAATTCAATACACACACCTACGAGGATGCCTTGACAAGCTGCTTGACTTCTCACTAACTCTTTCTTGTTTTCTTTAGTGCAGCCTCCTCCAAACTCCCACACACAGGTATTCATCTCTAGTGACAGCTGAGACCTGCAGGTGTTTGCTGCTACTGCCCTTTCAGAATAGACAGACACTTGCTCCTCACTGTAAACATTTGTATCGTGGTGCTTGCTGGGCTACTTACAGCCCGAATAATGACAAACCAGCCTTTTCCTTTTTTTTAGCACCTTGCTGTCATGCATTAATTCTCTTTGCAAATAGGCATTTGGTACTGGAAATAGCTTAAGCAAGATCACTCTCTGGTGATTATTTTACTAGCGCTATCTCTCAGCAAGTGTTTCATATAGACAAGTCACCAGAAAAGAGTATCATACTGTTGCCAGAACTACAGCACTCTATAATATTAGTCTCACAAATGAAGGATGGACTATGCCTAGTGGGCAGGATGTTCTTTGCCATTTCACTACTCTAATACTAATGTTATTTCACTGCCTTCAAACTACTAGTCTGGATTAGCAAAGCAACAGTGGAGATTGAATTAGAAAGGTTGAGGGGTATCTGGGAGTGTGAAAAGGATATTGAGTGGTGGAGCCACTCTTTACCATCTCTGAGACTAGTGCAACAGAAAACATCACGAGAAGTGGAGGATCCTCTACCCTCTTACCACAAGGCTAAAGGAGGGGACCTAAGAGATGGGTGTGGGGATGGAAACATATCCTTGCTCAGGATGGCAGGTGAATCCTGTCCCAGCCTCCCTCACCTTCTCAGTTGCCCTTTGCACAAGGCATGTGTATGAGACTCTGGAACTTGAGGGCCAGCAGAATGACAATCAAGATGAATGTCTATTCAAGGGGTTGCCTAAAGTGAGTTAGTCAGTCAACCCCATGCGTTACAACAGCTTCCATGAATTAAAAAAATACACAGGTAATTGTCATAGGTGACTCCACTCTGAGCAGAACAGAGGGCCCAAATATGCCAATCAGAATCATCTCACAGCGAAGTTTGCTGACTCCCTGGGGCCCAGGTCAGAGACATCATTAGAAGACTCTCTGGTCTGGTACAACCCTCTGATTATTACCCACTATTGGTTGTTCAGGTTGGCAGTGGTGAGGTTGTGGACAGAAGTCCAAGAAAGGTCAAAAGAAACTTCTGAGCACTGGAGTGGCCGGCTGAAGGAACAGGAGCATAAGTAGTGTTTTCCTCAATCCCTTCAGTAGCAGAGAATACTGAAAGGAACATGAAAACTCACCAGATTAAGGCGTGGCTCAGAAGCTGGTGCCATTGGTGGATTTTGGGGGTTTTTGATCATGTGGCAGTTTACAAGGCCCCAGATGGAGTTCATCTGTCTCAAAGGGGGATAGGAGGTTCCATGTGAATACAAGAAAACATTTTTTTCACAGTAAGGGTGCCAGAGCACTGGAACAGACTGCCCAGAGGGGTTGTGGAGTTTTATTCTACGGAGATATTCAAAACCCATTTGGACATGATTCTGTGTGACCTGGTCTAGGGAATCCTGCTCTGGCAGGGGGGTTGGACTAGATGATCTTTCGAGGTCCCTTACAGCTCCTAACGTTCTGTGATTCTGTGATTCCAGGAGTTGGTAGGGATGATTGAGAGGGGTTTAAACTAAGTTCAAAGGGAAAAGGGGATAAAACCAGACTCACTAGAGATGAGCCTTGTGTGGAATGCCAGTGTTGGAGGTAAGATTGATAGCCCAACTGCAGTATGTATACACCAATGCACAGCACGAGCAACAAACAGGAGGAGCTGGAAGCCACTGCATGGCAGGAAAGCTATGATGCAGTCACCATCATGGAAACATGGTAGGATAGCTCTCACGATCAGAATGCTTCAATGGATGGCTATAAGCACTTCAGAATGGATAGACAAGGGAGGAGAGGCAGTGGGGTGGCTCTGTGCATTAGAGAGTGTTTTGATTGTATAGAGCTCAATGATAGTAATGATAAGGTAGAGTGCTTATGGGTAGGGAGCTGGAGGAAGGCTAACAAGGCAGATATCCTAGCAGGAGACTGTTTAAACAACCAAGCAGGATCAAGAGGCAGATGAAATATTCTATAAGCAGCTGGGAGAGGTCTCACAATCACTACCACTTGTTTTTATGAGGGACTTCCACTTACCCAATGTCTGCTGGAAATGCAATACAGCAGAGAGGGAACAGCCTAGGAGGTTCCTGGAGTGTATGGAAAATAACTTTGTGACACTGATGGTAAATAAGCCTACCAGGGGAGGTGCCTACTGTTTACAGACAGAGAAGGACAGGTGGGAGATGTGGGGTCAGAGGCCATCTTTGGTGTAGCAACCAGGAAATGATAGTTTTCAATTCTTGGTGAAGTAAGGAGGGGGATCAGCAAAACTGCTATTTTGGTCTTCTGGAGTGCAGACTTTGGCCTGTTCTGGACACTGGCTGAGAGATTCCATTTGGAGGCAGTCCTGAAGGGCAAAGGAGTCCAAGAAAGATGGACATTCTTCAAGAAGGAAGTCTTAAATGCACAGGAGATCATCTCCAAGAGCCGCAAGGCAATCAGGTAGGAAGGCCTGGCTGAACAAGGAGCTTTCAGTGGGACTCAGGATAAAAGAGAGAGTTCACCACATTTGGAAAAGGGACAGGCAACTCAGGAAGACTACAAGGATATTGTTAGGTTATACAGGAAGAAAATTAGAAAGGCAAATGCCCATCTAGAACCCAACCTAGCCACTGTTGTAAAAGATAGCAAAAAAAGTTTTTTCAAATAGATTAATAGGAAAAGGAGGGCCAAGGAATTACAGAATCATAGAATTGTCAGAGTTGAAAGGGACCTCAAAGATGATCTAGTTCCAACCCCCCTGCCTGGCAGGGACACTTTCCACTAGATCAGGCTGCCCAGAGACCCATCCAGCTTTGACGTAAAAGCTTCCAAGGATGGGGCTTCCACAAACTCTCTGTACAACCTGTTCCACTGTCTAACCACCCTAACAGTGAAGAACTTCCTCCTAATATCTAATCTAAATCTACCCTCCTCTAGCTTGCATCCATTTCCCCTGGTTCTATCACTGTCTGACCTCCTAAAAAGTCCCTCACCAGCTTTCTTGTAGGCCCCCTTCAGATACTGGAAGGCTACAAGAAGTTCTCCTTCTCTTATCCAGACTGAACAACCCCAACTCTCTCAGTCTGTCCTCGTAGAAGAGGTGCTCCAGTCCTTCTCGTGGAGCACAAGATCATTCTCGTGGCCCTTCTCTGGAGTTGCTCCAGCACTTCCATATCCCTCTTGTAATAGGGGCTCCAGAACTGGACACGGTATTCCAGGTGGGGTCTCATGAGAGCAGAGAAGAGGGGGAGAATCACTTCCCTTGACCTGCTGGCAACGCTCCTCTTGATGCAGCCCAGGATACGGCTGGTCCTCTGGGCTGAAAACACACTCTTTATTGGACGTGGGGAAAACCACTTCTACAAAGCATGAGGAAAAAGCTGGTGTACTTAAAGACTTCTTTGCCTCAGTTTTTAACTCACAGACCTCAGGGCACTCAGTTCCCTGAAAACAGGGAAAGGGAGCAGAATAAACCCCCATAGTCCTAGAGGAAATAGTTATCTACCTGCTGCTACTCCACATAGACACTCACAAGACTACAAGGACAACCAGGAAATCAGGCCAGGCAGCATAGATTCATGAAAGACAGGCCCTGCTTGACCAACCCACAGAATCACAGAATCACACAGAATCATTACGGTTGGAAAGGACCCTCAAGATCATCTAATCCAACCAATAGCCCTACACTACTCTTACCCCTAAATCATCCCCTGAAGAAACACATCTATCCTCTTCTTAAAAGCCTCCAGGGACGGTGATTCCACCACCTCCCTGGGCAGCCTATTCCAATATCTAACCACTCTTTCAGTAAAGAAATTCTTCCTAATATCTAATCTAAACCTACCCTGGCTCAGCTTAAGCCCATTCCCTCTAGTCCTGTCACTAGTCACAAGGGAGAAGAGGCCAACACCCGCCTCCCTAGAATGGCCTTTCAAGTAGCTGAAGAGAGCGATAAGGTCTCCCCTCAGCCTCCTCTTCTCCAGGCTAAACAACCCCAGCTCCCTAAGCCTCTCCTCATAAGGCCTGTTTTCCAGACCCCTGACTAGCTTAGTTGCCCTTCTCTGCACCCTCTCTAGTAGCTCAATGTCCTTCCTAAACTGCGGTGCCCAAAACTGCACACAGTACTCGAGGTGTGGCCTCACCAGTGCCGTGTACAGTGGCAAGATCACCTCCCTGCTCCTACTGGTCACACTATTCCTGATGCAAGCCAGGATGCCATTGGCCTTCTTAGCCACCTGGGCACACTGCTGACTCATGTTCAGCCGGCCGTCAATCAGCACCCCCAGGTCCTTCTCTGCTGGGGAGCTCTCCAGCCACACCTTCCCGAGCCTGTAGCGCTGCTGGGGGTTGTTACGCCCAAAATGCAGGACTTTACATTTAGCCTTATTAAAACTCATCCCATTGGTCTCTGCCCATCTATCCAGCCTATCTAGGTCCCTCTGCAGAGCCTGCCTACCCTCAAGCAGATCGACACTCCCACCCAGCTTAGTGTCATCTGCAAACTTACTAAGGGTGCACTCTATCCCCTCATCCAAGTCATCAATAAAGATGTTGAACAGGAGAGGCCCCAACACTGACCCCTGAGGGACACCACTCGTGACCGGCCGCCAACCAGACTTGACTCCATTGAGCACAACCCTCTGGACTCGGCCATCTAACCAGTTTTTGATCCAGCCAAGGGTGTGCTCATCCAAGCCATGAGCAGCCAGCTTCTCAAGGAGAATGCTTTGGGAAACTGTGTCAAACGCCTTGCTAAAGTCAAGGTAGACAACATCCACAGCCCTTCCTTCATCTAATAAGCGGGTTACCCCATCATAGAAGGAGATCAGGTTAGTCATACAGGACCTGCCTTTCATGAAGCCATGCTGAGTGGACCCGATCCCCCGGCCGCTCTGCAAGTGCTGCAGAAGCGCACTCAGGATGATCTGCTCCATCAGCTTTCCTGGCACAGAAGTCAGATCCGATGTCCTTCTGTGACCAGAGGATTTGTTTAGTGGATAAGGAAAAGGCTGCAGATGTTGTTTACCTGGACTTCAGCTAAGTCCTGGAGAAGCTGGCAGCTCATGGCTTGGACAGGTGTACCCTTTGCTGGATGAAAAACTGTCTGGATAGCTGAGCCTAGGCTGTTGTGGTGAATGGAGTTAAATTCAGTTGGCAGACGAAGTATTGAGCCCCAGGGCTCAGTTTTGGGGCCAGTCCTCTTTAATATATTTACTGATAATCTGGACAAGAGGATTAAGCGCACTCTCAGAATTTTGGTCAAATACTGTGTTCATTTGGGCTCCTCACTACAGGAAAGACACTGAGTTGTTGGAGAGTGCCCAAAGAAGGGCAATGAAGCTGGTGAGGGATCTACACCAAAAGTCTTAATGAGCTGAGGGAACTGGGGTTGTTTAGTCTGGAGAAGAGAAGTCTGAGGGGAGACCTTATCTTGCACTACTACCTGAAAGGAGATTGTAGTGAGGTGTGGATCGGTCTCTATCAGGTAGTAAGTGACAGGATGAGAAGAAGTGGCCTCAAGTAGCAACAGGGGACATTTAGATTGGATATTAGGAAAAATTTCTTAATTTGAGAGGGTGGTCAAGCTTTGGAACAGTATGCCTAGGGAAATGGTGGAATAATCATCTCTGGAAGCATTCAAAAATGTGTAGGAGTGTTGCTTAGGGACATGGTTTAGTGGTGGATTTGGCAGTGTTAGGTTAACAGTTGGGCTCAATGATCTTAGAGGTTTTTTCCAACCTTAATGATTTCATGATTCTATGATCAGAATTTGGACTGCTTGCTGAGAACTACCATACTCTCAAGTGTCAAAACGGTTTCTCAAAAGGGTTTTTGACTTTTTTTATATAGAAAGGAGGTCTGAAAGCTGTGTATTTTTAAAATTGGCCTGGAATAGTGAATTGTTTAATCCTTAGTTTTTCTGGAAGTCTTCCTGGGAGGTTAAGAAGTGTAGTAACTTCTCATGTCTTAACTGAAAGTACATGGGAACTATATGCTTAAAAAAAGACATCCCTTCCCAAAATACTCAATGTTTAGATCAAGAAACAAAATATTAAGAGAAAAAAGCACAAAAACCTAGGAAACATCCTCATAAATCTTTCTGTCTCCTTCAGTTGTTTACTTTTTGGTACCATGATTCTGTTTCATAGTTCTTTGTTCACCACCAAGTAAAACAAAATCTGAATTTATATTTTTTAAAAAAGCAGCCCCCAAATAAGGCTATAAATAAAAAGAGAGACAACAGTCTTTCTCAATAATTAGAGGTACAAAATGTGCTAGTATGAACTGAAAAGTTATTCACTGTGGGACTGAAACCAAAAACTTCAAAACACCTCAAAAACTTCCTTTGGAAAGAGTGGAAGATGACAGTGGCACAGGGCACTGTTTGACAATAAAGTGACTGTGTGTCAAATGACACAGGCTATGCAAGTCTAGGATATACCGTGCCTCATGTTTTCACTAGAGGCTCAGAAGTACCTCTGATCCCAGAACAGGAAAAATCTCATTTGTAAAATACTGCTCACAGTCCTAGTGATGTCTTTACCAGAAGGAGACACCAAAATTACTGTTTCACACACTGTGTCATAGGAGACTCAAAGGGAGAATGCTGTTAATAAGAATAAAAAAGAACCTTTTCTCCTCACAGAGAGAGTTAAAAGAGGTTCTCTCTTTAACTCTCCAAAACAGTCTGGGAAGAGACAGGAGTACTTTTTCTAAGTACACTTGAGACATAAAGGCTAGGAAGGGCGGAGAAGAATGTGATCACGTAGGTGTAGATTGGTCATGAGTTAATTCAGGTTGCTGAAAAAAAAGATCTGCAGCCACTAGGACAACAAGGTTGTAGAGCAACCTCCTGGGGAAAGCCCTGGTAGCAGAATCCTACTTAACTGAAATACCCACTTTGATGAAAGTGTTGTGTCATAGGACAGGAGTGATCCAGGAATTTGAAATTCAAGCTTCAGAGGCACAAGGCTGCTGCTATCCAATTTTATGATATACCTGAGAGACACTTGAGAAGAAGGCTGTCAGTGTTATGCAGGCTGTTCCATCCTCATTTTTTTAACTAAAGCCTTTCTTCAGGGCTTGCATTGGTCACCTGCGTTTTTGTTTCCCCTCTTGCTGTATGATCTGATCCTGGGTCAACTTCAGTTCCAATGCTGCTCTGAGGCAATGAGGACAGGCAGCAGGGCCAGATGTGCTCTGAGGGGCATCACCAAACACCAGCAGTGCCACGGGCTGGTGCAGCTGGCTTGTGCACTCACAGCATTATAGAGTTTGCCAGCTCAGAAGGTAATTTGCATCATAACAGACTGGTGGGGATTGCTGTCACCTTCTGTTGTGTGTTGTGTGGGACTGACTTCCTAAGATCTCTCAGGAACTTCTGCAAAACATAGTTTCTCTAGGGGTTTAGGACATGATATCCTTGACATCTCCTCCTCTTTTCCTCTGGCAGACTGGAGTTTTTATGGAGTTCTATGTTTTTTACAGAAGGGGCTAAAGTGTTAACAAGTGTTGGGGTCTTCCAAGTGGCTTGAGGTTCTTGCATTTACTCCCACCATTCAAACCTCCTCCAGGCTTTCGGGCAAGAGTGTAAGACTTGGGCTCAGTAACTTATGACTCTTCTTCCAATCCTACATGCTATGCTCTCTTTAAACAGCAAAACTAAAATATTGTACCAAATATGCAGAAGATTTTAAAGAGAAATCAGGTCACTGAACTTTACACTGAAACACATCCTCCTGGGTTCTTCTGCCTCACCTGTGCCAGAAGTGGAGAAAACTAATTTGTGACTTATGAACCTTTATGTCCCTTTTAGGTAAGCTGGGCCTAAAGGAAGATGGAAACCTCACTATTAGCCCCTGTTTTTTGACAAATATTTGCACAGTTTGTATGAGTGGACAAAGGCCACGTTTTCTCCACTGTTCCTTGGACTGTTGCACAAAGGCAAGTAAGTTATACAATAGCTAAACAGGGATTACACAACCGATCTCCATAAATCTAAACCAGAAACAGAGTCTCTATCCTACACTGGACAAACATGAATATGTGGAAGGGTGAAAGTCTGGTCTTAATGAAGTTAACAGCAAAGCTCTTTCTCACTCCAGTGAGATCACAATTTCATCCAAAATCTTGGCCCAGGCCGGTAGCTGGCTGACCAGGATGAATATTCAAAGCATACCCCTGTTAAGTTTTTCCAAGTACTGGGATAAGAAGACCTTTCTATTTATTTATTCTTATTTACTTAATTTTTAAGCTTTCTGCTTATGATAAAGAAATGTAGAAAGGTATTTTAAGACTAAGTACTGAGTAAGCAATTGCAAACTTGAACTGTAAGAGAAAAAGGGCCTGATATACTATGTCCGACTGCAAGAACAAATATTAGCAAAGCATTTGTTCTCATGCTTCAGTGTCAATACTTTAAGCCACTTAAAGCTGTTGCCGAGTCACACTACTTGGATGTCAGAGGGAAAGATGGGATACTTGACCTGTAAGGGTTGGGAGTCCAAACAACAAAAAACAGCAACAACAAAACAAATAAATGTTCCTAATGAACCTGTGACCTAAGCTCTGCAAGTAAATAACTTTGTGAAATGATCCACTGTGCTACAGGGACTGCAGTGCAGCACAGTGTGGCTGAAGCTGTTGGCATGCAAACCAAACTGTTTACTTGACCATGGGTTTAGTTTGGCCTGGAGTGGACAGCCGTGCTAGCTAAGAAAAGCCACTGCGGATTCTTCATGTCCCCAAGCTCATCTCATCTGACTAGAGAAAGCCATCGCTATTACACTCAATGCTAGTATGTACATCAGGGCTTCCCCTACTCACAAGATGAAAAAGAAAGGAAAAAAAGAACATAGGAGAAGAACGAAAGTTTGTGCAAACAGGGCCACGCATCACTTGTATTACCAACACAAGGGTTATTTCTCTCCTTCCCTTCCCTGAAGACTCTCTTAACAACTGAAATGATTGAATGCTGAATGTCATTAACAATCCAGCAGAGAACAAGGACAGGAAATCATCCTTATCGTACAGAAACAAGCTATAAATAATCACCAGGAGATGCATGACCAGCAGGTTTACGGAGGTGATTCTGCCTCTCTACTCTGCACTCGTGATGCCCCACCTGGAGTACTGTGTCCAGTTCTGGGGTTCTCAGCATAAGAAAGATGTGGACCTGTTAGAGCAGGTCCAGCGGACGGCCACAAAAATGATCAGAGGACTGCAGCACCTCCCCTACGAGGATAAGCTAAAGGAGTTGGGATTGTTCAGCCTAGAAAAGAGAAGGCTTCGAGGGGATATTATAGCAGCCTTTCAGTACCTAAAGGGGGATTAGAAGATAGAAAGGGCAAGACGTTTTAGGTGTCAGATTGTAACAGGACAGGGGGGAATGGATACAAGCTGAAGGAGGGGAAATTTAGACTAGAAATTAGAAGAAGGTTCTTTACCCAAAGGGTGGTGAGGCACTGGAACAGGTTGTGGATGCTCCATCCGTGGTAGTGTTCAAGGCCAGGCTGGATGTGGTCCTGGGCAACCTGGTCTAGTGTGTGGCATCCCTGCCCATGGCAGTGGTGTTGGAACTAGATGAACTTTGATGTCCCTTCCAACTTGGGCCATTCTATGATTCAATGATCTTGGGCAAATGCAAAACCCTGGCAGGGTGGTAGGATCCCAAAAAACTGACTCCAGCGTACTAATAAACACAAATGCTTGAACCACTACTTGAAGAGCTTTCAAGAGTTGTGCAAATCCTTCCAGTGAGCATCAGATAAAGCTGTCAAGGCTGAAGAACTCCTTCTGTGTATATTATCATCTTGAGCTTGTAAAAAGACTTAGCCTGCTATAAACAAGTATGGTAGATCAGTGACATCCCAGTGCCACCACGGATAGTTTCATTAGTTAGGCCTGTAATGGATATAATTCTCTGGAAAGTCTTGAAAGTCATCATAGCCTTGACTATTTCATGATCAGCTTCTAACCAGCCTACACAGAATCACAGAATCACAGAATATTAGGAGTTGGAAGGGACCTCAAAAGATCATAGAATCATAGAATCATAGAATATTAGGAGTTGGAAGGGACCTCAAAAGATCATCTAGTCCAACCCCCCTGCTGCAGCAGGATTCCCTAGACCAGGTGACACAGAAGTGTGTCCAGGCGGGTTTTGAACATCGCCAGAGAAGGAGACTCCACATCATCTAGTCCAACCCCTACATATGGTCTAAGAAGGGAAGGCCAAAACCTCACAGGCTGCACTGTAACTTCCAGCTTTTGTCACTGCAAAAGATCGTGGCACAGCAGGCTGTGGCTCTGTCCCTCCTCTTCACCAGCTAGAAGCCAGCTGAAACATGAGAGGCCAGAGGAATGGTCAATCTTGGTTTTCTCACTGTGCAGAACATGCAGCTATCCAGCTTTGAGTTTCATACTCATCCATCATACTGCAAGCTTACACCATCAAACTGGACAGAGACATGCTACTTTACATCTTAATTCGCCCCCTCTGACACTTGTCTAGCTCCTTCTTCCTCAACTCACACTTGTGTCTTTCACTAACACCTCTCTAGACTTACCTTTCTTGCCTTACTCATTCCCTTTCTCACATCCATGATTGCACCCTCTTCACACTACTTCCTTCTCTTTTGTCTTTTACCTCACAGATCCTCCCTTGGCCTCAAAAAAACTGAAGAAGAGGGTGAGATGAAGAAGAGAGTGAATTTGTATAAAAGGCAGTGAGATATGCAGTGTACCCCTTGAATAAACTCCTTTGAAAAGTACCCCAGGACTATCCAGGGTGGTTACCACTGCTTCCTTCAGTGAACTCCTGCATTCTCCAGGTCATAGGTCTTCTTCTAAATTTGTGCTTCACTGGGTACAAGCTTTGCTTGAGTGCTCATGTATAAGATTCAAGGATTAAACCCAGAGGTATACGAGCAGGTAAGGTGACACTAGAGTCAGAACACAATCCCATGCCTGTACCAGGCCTCAGTCATCCCTAGGAAGCCCATATGATTATTTAGCTTCCATCCCTTTTTGCAGGTAGTTTTTCTGCAGGAGGGAGTTGTTTGGTTTTGTGTTTTTTTTTTTTTAAAAGCAAAGCATTTATTGTTAAAAAATGCTGCTTCTGACTTTACAGGCCTTTGCAAGCACTTGCTGTTAATCATGGACATTCATTCTTAAGTGTAATGACAAACACAGTAAACAAATCTAGTTTCACTGAAGTACAGAACAGATGCACCTCCTGTCCCAACAAGGACTGCTCAAAATCAAGAAATTCTGGCTTTTGGTGCTCACAAACACAAACCTAGGCAGTTATTACTATTCTGTATATTTTTCCAAGTTCTAGAGTGCACTTATGCTTGTTCTACATTGACCAAATAGCTAGAAGTGCCAAGTTTCCAAAACAACAAAATATAAGAGGAATCAGGCTCATATGTCTACTAAATACTAGGTTTGTCTTTTGAAAAAAAAGACAAAGAACAGATCAGACTGTTACTTCTCAGCTGTTAAGTAAAACAACATTCAACAATAATTGTTGTGTGTAGCTTTCTCTGCCCTGCCCAGTTTCAGCTGGATGTAGAGACAATCTTTTTCTGGGCATCTTACAAACACTAAAGATAAGGTGACACTCTCCTTTATGGACACAGCAGCCCAAATTGGGTGGCTAAGGAAGAAGCCTTCATTTTATCTATTAGGAATTCACCGCCAAGAACTCATGTGAGAGATAGATAGGGAAATATGCTTAAAGAAGCTGAGTAGCTTATCTTACAAGATAAACTCTAGGGTTTATAAACTAACAGCTTGGCCACAGATTGCCTTCCCCAAGCCACAAATATCTGATAGCTTCAGTTCTAATCATGACATTTCAAACAGGAGAGCAAACAGCTCTGTGCAAATTGCATAGAACAAAGACAACATCAACAACAGCAATCAATATACACAGTCCTGTTTATCCTAATGATCTAGACGCCCTTTACAAACTTCAGAGATCATTTTATAATTTTTCAGGGAAAACAGTCTCAGTCAAAATGAACAAGTCCAACGGGCTACTCTTACTCACCACAAAATAACTATTCATCCATAAACAGCAGAATGAATGAGCTGGCTTAAGGCAGGAAAATTTCCTGATAAGTCTTTCAGGTGCTGCATATATAGCAATTTCTCACCTAGTCTCTTTCTGAGTAAAATAACACCTTGTCTAGTAAACTGAAACTTCATACAATACCAGAAGTTACAATTTCCATTTGTCTTAGCAATATATAAGAACATATTTTAATAAATTCAAAGTGGCCAAATTTCGTTACCTTTTTGTCTGGTGCTGCTTCTTCTTCACCGAAGCCAAGCAAATATGCAACATTTCCTCTCAGAGAAAAAGAATCTTCTCTGGTGTATTAGAGTATAAGTCAACATGCAGAAACAACAGGACATGCATGTCTTACTCTGCTTAACCCTCTCCAAACTGACCAAAACTTTGTAACTCAAAACCAGGTTCTCCAAATGCCAGCCTCTAAACTACTTGACAGAGAGATAATGGAGTGTAAAAGCAGTATCAGTCACATCAATGTGGTAAGATGAATGAACGAGAATTAGATTGTTACCAATCACAGCTGTTCACTTACCCTATAGTAGTCTGTGCTGTACACATCTCTAGACATCCCAAAATCCCCAATCTTCACCAGTAGGTTCTCACCAACTAGACAATTCCGGGTAGCAAGATCCCGATGCACAAAGTGCTGTGACGCCAGATAAACCATACCAGCTGCAATCTGCTGTGCAATGTGAAGCATTTGGGACTGGGTCAGCTCAGCAGGACGGTTGCCTTCTGCCATCAACACTGCATCTGGTCCATGTGCCCTGTACCAAAATACAAACCAATTAAGTGACAGACCACTTGTAAGCTGGAGATGTGAAAGGCATTAGTGAGCCTAAAACCACACAAGTGACTTGCTCAAATCTAATAAGAAAAAAGGCTAACAATTCATTGGTGAAATAGGAGAAAATTTGTATCTTGGCATTCTCATTTGCTGTTTTCCTTCACTGTGTGAAAGACAGGTGGTCTGAAGAGCATTACACAACAGGTGATTATAATACTCATGGAAAGAAGGCACACGCATTCATAACAATGCTCCTTTTCCAAAGCCACCACCTTTCTCCTGTTCCATTCTAGTAACCTTTTCTGGAGCAAGGCTAACAAATGTAGCTATCTGGTAACTCAGAGAACCTTATCACTGCATAAGAGTGAAAGGCAATTGAGTGAAAGGCAGCGAAGCAGCACGTATAGCAACACTTTTCCTATGACTGGCACTCCGTGCTTTCTACAGGGAGATAGGTTATTTTCCATCCCATCCTCTCGTAAAGAAGAGCTAACTTCCTTCTGATATGCCTTCTGAGGAACAAGGACAGCAATTTTAGAGTTACACTTCTAATTTCCTATTCAAATGCACAGCAGGACACCACTTGTGCTTATTTCATCACTAAGGGTAAGTCCTGCCTAAGATGGGCATTCTTGACAATAAGAAGATAACACAAAACGTATTAATTGGAACAACTAAACAGCTTTAGAAACACAAATTCTTCATGACTTAGTAAGTCCCTAAAATGTGATAATCAACTGATTGATGAAAAACGTTGTATACAGTCCAGCAAAATGAGAGCCATTTTGCTTTGGGAAAGCCCAGCAAAGTAGTGGAACAGGTGTGCTTCACCCACCTCAACTATGTTAGCACTGGTATACATGTATCCTAGTTTCTTGAAGACACAGACGTACACACTCCTACACACAACATTTTATAGTAAGCATTACTAGGTAATCTTTATCCAATGATTTATGAGGTCCGGCAATCATTCCTCATTTGATACACCTTATATACCCTTAATATGCTTTCCATCTAGCCCATTATTCTGTTTTCAGAAATCTTTTTCACTCCATGCCTCCAGACTATTGTTTCTAACAGACCACCTCTCCTGTAAAGTTTCAGAAAACAACATTTCTAATCAATAGAGGTGAGGCCTTAATTTGTCCCTAGGGGACGGCACATGAGTTTGGAAAACAGTTGCAAATAAGTGAAAAATCTGTGAGATCAAATCTGACACAACCTATTAGAAATATGATATTTAAATTGTCCCATGGGAAGAACTCCAGAGTTCACAGCAAAGTGACAGATAAGAGAAGGAAATTAAAAAGGGTGTATAGCACTGCTGGGTCTGCATCCAGTACCAAGCAAAGCAGCTCCCTGCCACGGTACAGGCAGCCATTCAACTGGTCTGTGCTGGAGAGGAAAAACAGGAGGATACCAAATGTGCATCTAAGATTCTCACTGAATTCCTACTGAAAAGCACTGTACCTTTCCACTGCATGGATTTTTTTAATGACTGTTCTCAGACATGGAGCTCTGAGTCACTAAACTAGAAAACTCTTCAGTTTTCATTAGCTTTCTTGAGGATATGGTCCATATCTAATGAAACTTTTGGATTATTCTCAACACCCCATCCACCTTGCTTGTCCTCTTGGTGTTGGCTTCAAATGAGGTGCCCCTCAGTGTCTGCAACTGCCAGGAAAATTGTGTGACAAGAGATTTCTTTGGATCCACATTAGGCTTCACTAGCCAACATAAGCACAAAGCAGGCATGAGTTTAAGGCTTTAGTCCTGGGTCTGAAAACAGCATGCGTGCAGACAGCAAGGCTCATTTGGGTTAAATTTCGTATTCATTATTCCCCAACAGCCTTTGGTGGCGCTGCAGAGTAAGAAATACAGACTTGGAGCACTCTTAAAAGCTAACCTTTGATCTTCAGCACAAGCTGCAGCAAATGTGAAAGGAATGACAAATTGAAGCTTAGGTTTAACAGCTTGTCACAGCATAATCATTTTATGTTCTAAAGATGACGGTTGATTAATAATTTTTAAAAGAGAAGACCTAAAGTAGGAAATGCACTGTCTGCTTAACTACCTTTCTGTACAGTAATTCAAAATTAGAGTTCAGGTAAAAAAAAAGGCCAATCAAAAAGAATCACGAATAAGGATTTCTTATGAAATAAGTTATTTCTTATCAGCTGTGAATCTGGCTTCATCTAATGGAATTCCAATGTTCTGAAAAAGTACTGGGATGGCATTTTACGAAACTGAAGTTCTTTCCTGATCCACGGCAGAAGTCCAAGCAGGCAAATGTAAATGCCCCAACATGGCTTGGACAATATACTTAAATCCTCTGCCAGACAGACAATCAGTCTGGGAAAAGAAGTAGTGTTTGCTCTGCATCTTCAGCTCAGGCCCCGGTCTCCTTGCCAAACCTGGCCCTGCCAGCAAGGGAGGATGCTAGCTGATGTAATTTGCTTTACACTGTGTTCAGCAGAAATTAGAAAGACAGGAAAGTAATTTCACATATGCTATCAAAAATAAATAAATAATTAGGCTACAAAAAAAAAAAAATTGGTGAGACTAGCAGTCACTAGCCATTTCAGTCAGACAGAAAATCTAAACCTATTTAAAGGGACATCAGTTTTGACAGTTTTACAAAAAATTTGTCACAGATATCTTTCCAAAATGGTGGTGCCCCTAGTGGTGGTATCTTCTGCACAAGAGATCTCAGTACACTGAAATGCCTTTTTCCTGTCCTTTGAGGAAAATTATGTAGAAGACCTTGAAAGAACAGTCCCTTATGGAAATACTGTTGGATTTTGGTTGGTTGGTTCTGTTTTTTTGGATTTTATTTCTTTTTTACATAGGAGCAAAAGCTGTCTCCTAACTGCTTATTTTTATGTCAATGAGTGCAGGCAAGCAGAAACAGCACACAAACAAGACTACTACTCATAACATCCTGGTTCATGAGCTACCTATTATTGTGAACCTTAGGTATTTTTTTATGACTGCTTTACTGCCAAATTTCAATTTCCAGTGAACATTCCTGAACAGCTTTATGAAATTAAGCCTTAATCCAGACCCCAAGATGTAGC
This sequence comes from Galbula dea, assembly GCA_013399015.1. NCBI lineage: Eukaryota > Metazoa > Chordata > Aves > Piciformes > Galbulidae > Galbula > Galbula dea. The sequence continues at coordinate 85,921 of VWZX01010033.1, forward strand.
ATTTTCTATCACACTTAAGTTTCCGTGGCTTACACTTTTCTTGCTTCAGATTAATGGCAGTCTTTCCAAAACACTGAGAGGAGAGGAGAGAAAAGGGGTTAGATTTCAAAAGCTCTTAGACACCTACAGATAGTGATAGGTGTTGAAAGCCTGCAAGAAAACCATTCCTACTGTAGGAAATAAACCCAAATATTTCAGAATATACTGGAAACAGTATTTCTTTGCTTCACATTCCTTTGGTGCAAAGCATAAAGCTTGACTTAATCGTATTTCCTAATCAACAAAGAAACATTGAGCCCCACATCCCAGTACAGAGGATGAGACTTGCTCAGATTTACACTCCCATTTTCAAGTGGTAGTAGTTAATTTGACATTAAGTATCAGTAACACCTACCTTCTCTGTCCACTTCTGGCTCAGCAGAACAATATTTGTTTGTGGATTTACCTGAGGAATTTGTTAAGATCTCCGTGCTTCATATACTCAAAGACCATGATGAGTGGATCACCCTCGACACAGACGCCATAGAACTTGACGATGTGCTCATGTTGCAGGTTAGTTAGCAGCTCTGCTTCACGGTGGAAGTCCTTGCGGGCATTGTCGCTGGCATCCTTCAGTGTCTGATGGAAAAGACGAAAATGTAAGGAAGGGAAGATGTTTGCAGAAGGTAGTGAATATGTGGGATGACACTGAAAGGGTAATATAAAGACACTCTACTGCATAAAGGACAGAGGAAGTACTTTCTTAATAACTCTTTTAGATATGCAGACATGATATTTAAGTGAAATTAAATAACGGCAGTACAATTTTCATTCTCCTGCTACATGTCATCCCAAAAAACGACTGTTCTTGTAAGATGATGTAGGAATACTCATAATCTTATTGTGCCAAGTATTTTCCAAACACAGAACAAACTGATCTTATCCAAAAAAGAAATATACTTGTACACAACTGGTTTAAACTCTTCAGCATTTAACTCAGGCAAACGATAGTATCTTGTTGGTATCTACCTTTGTCCTAAGTTTTTTTAAAAAGAAAACTCTGGTTGCTTAAAATACTTGGTGGAAATGTAGATGCATTCTTTATGTGTTACTAATGTTGCTGTTATGGATGTTGGCCCCTGAGTGCGCTATACATTAGGTGGATTCATATAAAGGTATAATCCTAAACTTACAACTGGAGACTTCAGCCAGAAATTCCCTTCAAATTCAGTAAATCTACTCATATGCCTAAGACTAAGCATATATATAAATAACTGGAGGTCAATTCGAAATTGGTAGACAGAAAGGAAGTAGATTCAGATCAGAATTCTGGGATGCCAATTTTTGTCACATCTTCCTATTTATAGAATTCTAAACTCTTGCATATTTCCATTTTGAAAGAAACATATCAAACTCGATCAAACAGGAGGCTTAAATGTTGCATAATGAAATAATGCTAACCTAATTGCCACACACAGACGGTTTAAAATTTCTTAAGAACTACACTTCCTGAGCAAGAAAACATTTTCATGCACCAGAAAAAAAGACCAAATTCTGACACCAATTAAATGAGGAATAATTATAATTTACAATAAATTTACAATAATTTACAATAAACCAGTACTAGGCTCTGATTTCAAAAGGTACAGTGGTTGCACTGTACTAAGTTAAACAATATATTTAAAACAGTAAGAGAAAGATAGCAGGTTACCAAAGTTCCCAAATTATTATTCACAGAAACTGATGTCTGTGCTCTGTGCCTCCAGATTTTACCTACACCTAGACTTAATATGAAAGAAGATGAGACAACAAAATGGTGGTATTTTTTCAACCAAAAGCGCTCTTTCCTGGCCATCTAGTCACTACTTCATATACAGAGCACAAGTCCAACCACATTCATCAGAACAGACACAGAACAAGTTGATACTGTGCATTCATTCTGCCAACAAACCAAGCTTTTAGCTAACCACTGTTTGTCCAAACTTTTTATTCAACAGAGACATTTCTGTTCACTTTTCTATTATTATACATATGCACGTGTGAAGAAGGAACTAAAAGATGACTGTCAGAGAAAACACTTGCTTTACTTGTGAAACTGCAACCACAGGTCTTGTAAAATGAAAAACAGTCGATGGTGGGACAAGGAGTAGGGCAGACTGGATAGCTATCTACCAAGTTCAGCGGGTTTTCCCTATAGATTCAGGCGCTATGGATCCTAGAGGCAAAAAAAAAATCATTCATGCCACAGATGTTCCTTCCCTGTGGGACCTATCTATGAATCTCATGTGTTTTCAGGCGCAGAACTTTTATTCCACTATTTTAACCAACAATGATGCAGCAAGGATACTTCATCATCAAAGTTTGACAAACTGCGATGTATTAGTATAGCCAGTTGTTTCACCTAAGAAGGACATCAAATTGGCTTCCCACTACCGTCCACAGACAACCACATCTGAAACAAGTCAGGACTGAAATTGAAATGTCTTCCTACAGTTCTGAGTTTTCAGATGATGTTTTAAGATTAAACAGGCACCAACTTACAGTCCAATCTACACTATATAAGAAAATCACTGGGAATAATTCTGTTGTCACTTTAATTTCCTCTGATGTTTTCATGTATAAAGTAACTGGATTGTAATTCTCCTCAACAAGAGAATTAGAAAAACTACTAATATAAACCTTGTTTTTAAATAATAGCAACCTGGTAAAAATTGACAGGGAGGCACACAGGCTCATATGCTTTCCAGCAGGCTCTTTCCCTGGAAAGACAGTAAAAATGCTGACAGCTCTGCCCTGTGAGGATGGCAGCGTATTGCATATTTCCGACAACACCTTTTATCTCACAGAAACAGCCAAATTATCATATGACAGAGAAGTTGCCATAGCAATTACACATTTTCCATCAAACAGCAAACTGCAGAAAGGTCCAAAAACCATGTAGTACTCAGGCAGGGTTTCTACTACCCAGGGGCAACTTGAATTTCTGTCACCCACCACTGCAAAACCGCCTTTTCATTATTTTATGCAGCGAACAGAATAGACACAATGCTTGAGAGACAGCTGACACAGTTAGGCAAAGAGGAGACTAGAAAGTGAAGAAAGTAATAAATACATAGTATTTACACAGAAATGACTGATTGACTAATTGACTAATGAATTTAGCTTGTTCTCAGTGCAAGAGAAAAAAACCAAAATAAAACTGTAAGAGCTCAAAGAAAGAAAACAACATATTTGTTATTACTACTGACAAGTAAACCAAAGTTCTGCATACAAAGCACTCTCACCACTTGATGGGAGTTCTTCCCTGAGTAGGAACCAAGATACAACCACATGTACTTTCCAGCCACTTAGGCCAGCAGTTAAAACACACTGTTTTGTGCAACAGAGGGACCCCCCTGGCTGTTACAGGAGCTCCACGTCTGCTGAGTTCATCCTTGTGACAGTCAGACTGTCACCCCGTTAGGATTCTCCTCCACAGGGTACTTGTCCAGGCACCTCCGTACCATATGGTGCCTGCAGACCTGTGCTCTGTAGCAAGTGCAAACTGCCAGCTCCTTAGTCCCGACATCACAGAGCTGCATTCACAGGCGAGTAAGAGCAAGAGCAAGGTGATGTGGCTCTCACCAACATTAGTATGACTTCGTAACAAAATTATCATGGCAGCTCTCCTTCACAGTGTTTCAGCCTTCCTCTATGAAATCCTCACTACTGTTTCCCATCTTTCCTCCAGAAACGGAGGGGTGTTATTGATTCTTTTCTGAACTGAAGACGAGAAGAATTGGAAGCCTTTGGTTTTCCTCTGCAGCTGCCGTGTTTTTCACCTCATGCATAATGCAGTCTGCTAGCTGAGCACAATCCTGGAGCAGTACAGGGTGAATCCCTCTCTGCCCTTTTAGGGGAACCAGACAGCTGCTAACCTGTGCCCTGAAAGTCATCCTTACCTCCACCTCTGGCAAGGTTAAACTAGTGCAAGACTATACCTGGGGATTCAGCGCTATCAGGAGACAGTACTGATTCAGGCCTGAACGATCACCGTGGCATGACAAAATGGCCCACAAGAAATGGAAACTTTTCATTCCTTTATACTCCGTTCTCTGAAAGTGCTTGCAGTAAATGAAGCAGTGATGTGATGTGGAAATTCACCTGGAGAGAAGGCTAGTACGATGCCCATGCAACTAGCTTAAGCTCTGGTTAAACTCTCTGCTCACAGGGTTTCACCCACAGAAAGCATTTCTAAACACTCGGTGCTCCTCTCAAAAACTGATGGTCAGAACAAATTTAAACAGATTGTCTTTATCATCTTCCAAGGAGCAAAAGCTTCAGCACCTTGGTTTATGTTAAGCCTAATTTTGTATCTTCCCAGATTCTTTTGGGCCATTTAGCTCCTAAATAATTTGCTGCACCAATGTCAGTACTTCAGATATTGGCTGGCCAAAAAAGGATGTGTGTTGAGTCAGACAGAGTGATGCTTGAGGCCAGGCACGAACCGTGCAGTTGCCCAGCAACCAACAGGCACAGGCAGCTGGCAGGGACCACCAGCCATCCTGATCCACCCCATGAAGATGAGACTGTGCCTCCTTCCTGCCAAAATCCTGGCACTGCCTTACTCCTCACCAAATACATATTCCCACTGGGCTCACTGAATTTGTTTCATGGAAGCAGGTGTCTTGTGTTTTTGCCAACGGGGGTGAAGCTCCCAAAAGCCATTGCTGTGTACCAGAAGGAGCTGCCCTCTGCTGCTTGCATTCAAGTCTACTCCTCTAAGACTGAAGGAAAAAAAAAAAAATAAACCCCCCACATTTTCACTGTGAAAATAGCAACAGGCTCTGGTCACAGTCCTGTGGCTGGTTCTCTGTACACTGGTGAGGTCACATCCCTTGACTTACAGAGTGACTGGAGGATACCTGTGAGTTACACTTGATACAACAGTGAAAGAGAGATGCACCAGTTAATTAACTCTTCAGCTATATGGGGGTTAATCCAGTGGCACCATTCACCAAAAAATTCACTCTTGGTGGCAGTCAGAACTACATTTTCAAGAGCCAATGTGAGAAACATGAAATGGGCATAGCCCATACCCAGAAATAACTCTTCCCACAGCTGCCTGCAAGTTTCTTATTACACAGAATCACAGAATCATTACGGTTGGAAAGGACCCTCAAGATCATCTAGTCCAACCGATAGCCCTACACTACTCTTACCCCTAAATCATCCCCTGAAGAAACACATCTATCCTCTTCTTAAAAACCTCCAGGGACGGTGATTCCACCACCTTCCTGGCCAGCCTATTCCAATATCTAACCACTCTTTCAGTAAAGAAATTCTTCCTAATATCTAATCTAAACCTACCCTGGCTCAGCTTAAGCCCATTCCCTCTAGTCCTGTCACTAGTCACAAGGGAGAAGAGGCCAACACCCGCCTCCCTAGAATGGCCTTTCAAGTAGCTGAAGAGAGCGATAAGGTCTCCCCTCAGCCTCCTCTTCTCCAGGCTAAACAAGCCCAGCTCCCTAAGCCTCTCCTCATAAGGCCTATTTTCCAGACCCCTATAAAAAGTGTATTTGGTTAAAAGTATTTTAAAAAGTGAACTGCCCTAGAAAGCTGTTAGACTGGTCATCTAAATCCATGGAGACATCTCTCCCTTTAAAGGCTGAATACTCTTCCTTGTGAATTACACTGAGAAAGAGCAGCAGAGAACGAATGCAGTGCAGCATTTAACAGTCAAAATGCTAGGCTCCATTTGGTCAGGAATTTCAAAGGGAGCAAGTGAATGGGAAGTTTTATTTTGCTGTCAAGCAGTTCCCTGAAGTGATAGAGGATAGGCAATTTCCATTCTAGCTTCACCAAAATACAACAGGAAATTTATTCAGATCTAGTTTTGTCATCTCCTATCTCTTTCTCCTGTCTGTGATATAACCCTTTATGGCTTAATTTTTTCTCATCAGTCAATGTGACTGAACAACTCCCAAGTATCAGGAAGCTTATAACTGTGTCAAAATCTGTCATTTTTGATGGAGCAAGAAAGCACTCTACAAGTCCATCCTCCTTTCATGTTCTTTCACTGCCAGATCCAAAACTATCTCTCGTTAAAAGTTCAAAAAAGATCAACTCTTTCACTGTATGATTTGACCCAAAATGTACACATGGTTGCCTAATTGTGACTGATCATATAAAATTATTTTCTAATGTCCAGGAACAGCCCAAATTCTGAATGTGCATTCCTCCTGCATTTAGTAAAACATTTCAAATGCTGAACACCTTGTTCAGCTTTTGACAGAACACTACAGAGGGAAATACGAGGTTGTTACCAGGGAGAGTCTGAAAACTTGGGCGTAGTTTCATGAATACTGTTTTCTAGCATACATCTGTAGCAGAGGTCAAAACCCATCCATTTTGGTGGAAGAAAAGGCTTTGTATGGTGAAGCAGGTTTGGTGTTAAGGCTCTGAGATCACAGAACCACAGAATATCAGGAGTTGGAAGGGACCTCGAAAGATCATCTAGTCCAACCCCCCTGCCACAGCAGGATTCCCTAGACCAGGTCACACAGAAACGCGTCCAGACGGGTTTTGAATACCTCCATAGAAGGAGACTCCACAACCTCTCTGGGCAGTCTGTTCCAAGCTGCAAATCTTCTTACTCCTTGGTAGATTCCCAATGTACCATGTAGTCTGTGCCCTTTGGGAGAACCAATCCCCTGCGCTCCCCCTCCAAAATGTGAGAACTACTCTACATATTTGAAAATCCAAGGCTATGGCAGTTTTCATGTAGTTTCCTCCTCCTCTGGACTGTACTTTAGGAGAGCTGAGTGGGGCTGCGTGTTCAAGAATCACTCCTTCAGGACTAACATATCATGACTTCTGGATTTCCATAAAGCCAGTGTTTAACAGCACATGACAATATTACCCACAAGTTTGTTGTAAAATTCCTGGCAGCTACATTACTGACAATTACCCACAGATATTTCAGTGGTCAATTAAAAGAAAGAAAGGCCTTCTTTGACTTCCTTGATTATACACATAACCTATTCACTTAGCTAGTAAGAGATTATTTTTTAGGCACACATGTCACGTCTTTTTAATGACATGGACATTATTCTTCACTAATTATAGATAGATAATAAAAGATTTTGCCCCCTTTTGATAGTTTTCCCCCAATTTTCCTTATGAAATTCAGCTCTTATTTTATAACCCACAGGAAGTTCATTCTCTTAAGACGTCGTTAGCTTTATGAACCCTTCCACATATATTAGAGCAGTTGCACTGGGCTACGGGATAGGCAAACACAAACATTTACAAATAAATCACATTGGTTGTAATCATGAATTAATAATAGAAATCCCAGATTCTTTTACCTTCACGGCCACCAAGATCTTGTCCCGCTCGGGACAGAGGTTATAGCATTCTGCCAGAAAGACTTTTCCAAAGGCTCCTTCTCCCAGTTCTCTTTTAAGAACAATATTGTGGCGCTTAATATGCTGCACAACTGTGAAGAGAAGATAAAAACAGGCCATAAGTGAGCTGCAAGGCCAGGATGGGAGAGGGTCCATGCTTACAGCCACATAGAGACAGGGTTGCCTGTGGAGTGGGGTGGGTATCATGGAAGCGCCCATGTGTCATTCATTAGTGATTTGTCCAAAAAGACTGAGCTAATATATTTACATTTGGAGAGTAACACACTTGCTGGATAAGAAGACATGGAACTAAGAGTCACCTGGGAAAAGGCCATTTATCATTGTGTTAGGATGATTGCTGCAGAACATACACAACAGCAAATGCTGCTTTTTTTTAAATATGAAGACAAGAATCAGAAAAAAACCCAAGCCTTTCTCACACCACTTCTATTTTTGTACACAGCATAAGTTGAACTTTGTTGTCCAATGTCAAAAATTTTTAAATTAATCGAATCCAAAAACCCAAAATGTGCCCTCTTTCAACTAAATCCAAATTACTGTTTGTCTTACTGGTTGTTGAACTGATTTCCTTCTTTCTTCTACAGTAGAGGTATAATAAGATAGAAATATTGTTCTCATAAACATGATTTACAGTATTGCTCTGAAGTAAAAGAAACAAAAGACGGACAAAAGTTTTAGTCAGCATAGTGGACAGAGCCTTAGTTGAATGCTGCTCAGAATCAATTGATTCAGATATCAAGAGTCCTTGAGTACTTCTGTTCAACTCATCTTACATTCTCCTTTCAGTACCAGCTTCCATTGAAATATTTAATATTTAAAAGACTGTACCAAGTTTTGTAGAAAACATTAACTATTTGCAATGTTCAAACTAAATAAAGCAGCTTTAGGGTCAGTTTAACTGTCCAACTCAATGGCGTTGACAGCTTGTGTGGCTGAAATAGTACACAACAGTCAGCATCTACAGATGTCTTTAAATCTCAGTACATTTAGTTGCTTTTGCAAATTCTGAAACTTAACCCTCCCTGGACAAATCCCACTAAACATAGTGAAGTAAATAGCAGTGCATAGGCATCAGGCCAGCTTCTGCAAAGTCATGAATCTCACCTCAGCTGCCTAACTGCAGGGACCAGGACTGAACCCTGCCAATAGTTTAGGATATATACAGATGCAGCCCAAAGCCTGCCTCCATGCTTGGCCACTTGCCTGTTCCAAACTGGGTGACCACTTACATAGAAACCACCTTGCCAACGTTAAAACAAGATGGAAAATTGAGTGCTGCTGGTTACAGCAGTGGGGAGAAATGGCACACCCTGACCCTACTGCTGTCAACAGCATTTACAGAAAGGGCCCACAGTCTATGAGAGAAAAATACGTGTCCCACACCCTGAGTCTACAGTGACATCACCTGAGTACACTGCATATGAAGGTGCCACTTTGTATCCATGTGTCTGCATATGTGAGGGGAGCTTGGTGCTGGAAACAAGCCAGGAGAGCAAGAGATGCCCCCGGGTGCCTCCATCATGAGTCTGCTAGGTGGGCAACACACCCAAGGAGCAGATGTCCACCAGATCCATATAGCACCTGTCAGAAACTGCCAGACCAGCACACAAGAAGCCTCACCATGCCCTTGGAGACAACTGAAGAAAGCCCCATGCCACAGCAGACCCACCAGAGCTTGCTCCTGTCTCCACAGGTGATGGCTGCAGGAGGGGCAACGCCCACCCTCTTCTCTGATGCTAGGTCTCCCCGCAGAGGCCACATGTCCTCTTAAGAGCCAAGTATATGTGAAATGAGACTGCAAAGCACCAATGATTTTCACTCTTGTCAAACTCTGGTCTACCATAATACTAAGTTTTGTTTTGGTGATGTATTTGTAAGAACATGTTTTCTTTGGCCAGCTACTGAAGCAGCTTCCCCTCAGTTAGTAGGAATTTCCTTTTTGTTTTCATTTCCTCCTTACCACGCGATTTTCAAGTAAAACACAAAATGCAGTCAGCACAAGACGGAGCTGACCAAAACCACACCTCTTTCCCATGGATGCAGGTTAAGTGGCAACCCTCGCCTCTTCTAATATCAGTCATACATGGGGAGCACTGCTGCCCTGGCACACTGCCTGAGCATGGAAGTGTGGCGCCCCTCATGACTTGTGCTTTAAAAAATGCTTACTAATAAATGAATGCTTCCCTCTACCCTTGTCAAACCTGCCATTCAACCCTGCCTCTTGGAGAACTCTTCTCTTTCCCTCTACTTGATCAGTCTCACCAGAAGGATGCCTCTCTTAATTTCCTAGAGAGAGAAGTTCAGTTCCACGTTACTATTGTCATCATCTTAAAATGCTCAAAAAGCTCAAAGACAGGGAGGAGGGCTGAGATCCTGTCTTACTGGCATCAGAACCATAACTCCAGCAGAGGTGGTTTTTCACTCGATTCTCTCCATGGCTGCCAAAGACCTAAAGAGCTGGTGAAGAACACAGTCAACTTTCTGAATTTTGAGTGAGGTCTCTCCATTTTGAACTCAGTACACTCCCAATGTTGGCCCTAGCAGTACAAAGGTTTTTTGTTAAGTTCCTAGGAGACTTCACAAACAGTAGAGTAAAAATAATAAGAAGCATATCAAATACTTCTCTCTAGTACACTTACAGACTGCTTCTAAATATCCTTATACAAATCAAGCATTTGAACAAACAACCCATCCTGAAACGAGACTGTCAAAACCAAAACACAGCAAGCTGCTGAAAAGATCTATGAAGAATATATTTGCAACTTGTCATTCTCTATCCATCCCTGTTACCTTTCTGAGCTCCACCGAGTTACTAAACAAATAAAAAATGACAGTAAATGTTACTAAATGGGCTGAGATTAAATATGAGAACAATGTAGGTAAATCAAACACATATGATCTGACAGAAATATGAGCCATGTTAAAAAATCCATTTAGTACACTCAGGGCCCCAGCCATAAGACACCATCTTCAGCAGGAGGAGATTTCAGTAGGAGATACACTGAAAAATTCAGGTCAAAATATGCTTTCAATTAATATTAGGATAAAACAACATATGTCTGTTGAAGTCAAGGGTTTATCCTGGATTGATTGAAAAAACAAAGCAGAATTTGGCTAGAGAGGTGGTATAGCTGAATTACCAAAGAAGTGGTCTCACAACATTGTCTCACAGGCAAAGATACACAAAAATTCAAAAAGCAGCTATGTACTTTCCTCCTTTTGGCTCTAAATGGTGATTGCCTCGGAGCTGCCATCTGTAATTTTAAAAGTACATCATCCCTGGTTTAAAAGATCTTGTCTGATTACTGTAAAAAATATGTTTTATTAAGTTAAAAGCTAAGTCCAGTTGAAACACTTAGAAAAATGAAACATAAAATATGAATTCACACTGAGCAAATTAAACAAGGGTAAATGCTGAAAAGTAGCTGTGCTGTTAGATAATAACCACACAGCTGTGCCCATAGAAGCACGAGGTTCCCACAGATGATTGCAGGGAATTGGCTGGCAACAGGGAGCACAACTGCAGAAGAGGGCTATTTTCTCATCTTGAGGTCTTGAACACATTCTACCAACAAAGCTAGACTTCCAGGTGTTCCACTTACTAATAAACAGCATGTTGCACTGGAAATGATGTATCAAAGCCTTACCCTGCAAACACTATCTGCAGACATGGGATTGCACTCCCAAGGTAACCTACCTTTGATGATCAGGTTGAACACAGAGGGTCACACCACATTCTGGAGCAGATCACAGCAAAACAGGCAACTCAGGATCATCTCACCACACTGAATTCACTGAGTTCGATGTGACTGATTCCAGCCAAGGGCAGCAGGACACTCAGCAGTATAAATTATTAAAACATTTCTGCACCTTATTAAAAACTGAAATGCTGTGGCAGTGTTTTCTCCGTGGTCATGAACAATAGGTCTGAACATTTTACCACCGCATGTGACCATTACAGTGGCTAAGCTGACCTTCAACACAGCAAGGAGCAGAATATTGAGTTAAATGACTGGTGTTTGGCAGGAGACTGTCTCCAGAAAGTAGCTGTACCAACCTTGATTTGAATGTCTGAACTTCTCACTTGCCCAAATGTGTAAACATTTTCATCACTAATAAAAATGCATGCCTTTTTCTTTGTCTCTTAATCTTTAGTTTGTCTGGGTTTCACCTCCCTCCCCTGGGTTTCAAAATACCTTCAGCCTGAGCAGCCTTTTAAGGTGTAGTATTAAATATACATATTCAGCTTTCTTCTTACTCTTCTTGATAAGGCAAAGAGATAGAAGCCCCTCCTAGAAAAACATTTGCTCCAGTTTGCCAGTCATTGTCATGTCTATTCTCTGGAAAAGTTTTCAACAACCTTCAAAAGAAATCTTTTCCAGTTGTTTTTCCCAACTAGAAGCCACATTTTTGTATCACTCTCCACAAGGTTGTGATAAAAGCATAAAATCAGCTCCCTATCTACATCTCTGATCACACTAATCCTTTCGAGACTGGGTTTCCTAAAAAGCACAACAATTACTTAGTTACGTGGTATGCATGATGTGTCTCATCTTGGACACCTCAGCCAATTACAATATCACAAGTGTTGGCTGTAAGTTTCAGATGTGTTCCCATATGCCTTATGAGAACAGCAGAACAGAGGAGAGATCCGAATTTATGGAGATGCTGCAACATGGACTCACTGCTTCTTGGAGAGTAAAAACCACAGCATACCTGCTGCATCATCACTGCTAACTGAACTACCAGCATTAGAAGATCTTGTGTTGCTTGCCCACTTATATCACCTGCTGAGTCTGCTTTCTGGGACACTTCAAAATTTTGCTAGTGGTACATATATGGAACTGTCCTGATGAAATATGTTGTGCCCTAACTCTGAGAAAAGAATGAGGATCTTCAAGATACCAACTACCCAGGCAAGGTAATATTATAAACATATTTACAGTAGCATAAGAAAAAACAGCTGCAGAAAAGACTCAGACTGTGATGTGACAAAAGGAACCACAGAAAGATGTTTAGCAAGTTTCCTCATTTCTTTTCCCATAATTTCTCTTGCAGTTGTGAAGACTCAACTATTTCTAAGTTCTTGCTAGAAAAAACAGCCATAAATGGCTGAGTGACTGTTCAAATAGTGTACCAAATTTGTACAGCATTTGTCATTCACATAAAAGGAGGGGTGGAATTTCATAGAGAATCCCATAGCAGGAGAATGCAAAATGTCTATGAACAGCAACTGCAAGTCTACCCATCAGATTGTGCAGTAGCAGTATCTCCTCACTTCTGCATGCTATTGCCAGAATATTAATTTTGGCACACTAAGACATTTACTTTCTAACACAGCAATACAATCCAACAATAACAAGGTGGGGTTTGGTTTTGGGGTTTGTTTGTTTGGTCGTTGTTGTTTTTTTGTCTTTCATGCAAGACCAGTGCCCACCTGTTACAGGCTCAAAAAAACAAGTAGCGTGCTTCCATATACATTGCCCACCGCTGAGATACAAGTCACACCTCTTTAACAGAAGAAAAGTAACAGAAAACTGCTCTAAATGAAAGGCGCTGGTATAGGCTATAGAAAATTTGAGTATGGAGCATCCACAGAAGAATTAGGTCAGAAAGGCACTTGGGCTTTGTTACACTACCTGTACAAGTATGGCTTCTGAATAATTTTGAATTTTGATTTGTTTCTTTAAAAAAGAAGAGTTTAATTCAACAGTTGCAAAACCAGTTATCCTTGAGTGGCCATCAGTGATTTGCCATATTTTTCACACAGGCATCAGTCCCCAAGTGGGCCTTGAGGAGACATTTAATGGGCAAGTTGAACAGGCATTGTTCTTCCTGGAAGGACTGGAGACATTTATGAAAGGCAAACTTGTTAGTACTCACAGTAATGGCATAACTCCCAGGGATTTCCTAGCTATCAAGAGCTACTTCTGTTGATAAATCCAATAAATCTGTAATTGCTGCAGTTTAACCTTTCAATTGTTTTGTTTACAACTTAAATCCTCATAGGATCTATACTTTAATCCCTAGAGTTTCTATTGTCTTGGCTGAGAATTAGGCTTCTCTTTGTAATATAGAGCAGCAGCTCCTGGGAGGGTGCCCAGTCCTCATCCACCTGCCTGCAGTGGCATCACAGCTTTTAAACACTGCGAATTCATTTTGCTGTAGCTGGCATGGCTCTCCTCTGGCTGTAAATGAAGTGCTTTCTGTCTTTTGGGGTTAATGTTTATTTCTGGTGAGGCATTTTATGTTACTCTTTTGTTATGGTAATTGTTTTGCTTTAGTTGGCCAAGACTGTCTTAGTTTGGCTACAGATAGGCATGTTGCCATACTTGAGTAGATTCTTAAAATCAAATAAGAACTACTTATTATGAAATGATGCTATCACTCTTTTAAATGCGTGAGCCTTATGATCTAAATCCACCTTTCAGGAAAATAAAAATAATGAAGTTCACAGTTTTTCCAGGAATGAATTTGTCATTGCATACAAAAACTAAGGTACACAAAGCCCTCAAGCTTAAGCAAGCTGAAACATTTTTTATTTCAATTATAAATATGGATTAAATATGGATTTGATCAGTTACATGTGAAAACTATTGAGATATATCAGAATAACTGAAAGCTAAATTTGGTGCTTTATTTTCAGAATAAATAGCAGATATTAATCACTCTGTGTTTCTCTTTCTATGCTGCTATTTGTCTACAAACAGGTTTTCAGCACAGTATGGTAAAATCAGCTTTATGCAGAAAACTACGCTAGAATTTCAACCAAACATTGTCTGCAGATGTGTATGTGCTTAATTTGTAAATGCCAATTTCAATGCACTTCTTCCAAAAGATTAATGATTGTAAAACTTAAAGGCTATTGTGTGTGAGTTGCTGTATAAAACCTCTGCTGGTACTACTTTATTGTGTCAAATCTGGTCTGTCTTCCGTGTTTACATCAGCTGGAGACAATGATCTAATCACCACCACCCTTCTCTTAGCTCAGACCAGGAAATCCTTTTCCTCAGCATGATACTAATATTCAGGGATCTTCTGTGCTGCAGAGTAATAAGGATCCAGCAAAGCATGGGGAAGTACCACATAGCCTATCTCACATAATAGATACTTGCAAGGAAAAAGGGTTAATAAACATGCTGTGTTTGAAGAATTAACTCAAGCACAGTCTGAAAAATATACCAGGATGCCAGTCTGAGAAGCAGGACCTGAAAGAAATATCATACATTCAGAGGTGGAGCCATATGCAAGATTGGCCTAAGTGAGTATAAAGGTGAAATTCAAAGGAGATTGTCCTATTTTTGGTGTAGGTTTCTCTGCTCTGCTTCTTCTCATTTTAAAAGGAAACAATTTTTTACCTTGATGTAAAGGAGGAGAGAAGGGTATTACTGAAGGTCTTTCAAAATAAAATACAAAAAAAAAAATGAAGCTTGAAGCCTCTGATGGAATAAACCAAGTACTTAGCTCAGAATTCCAAATTCTATCTCCTTTATATTAAAGATAAGCACATACTTAAGCTTTCCCTTTTGCTAAACTGCTCTACTAAAAGATCGCATAGCATTTAATATGCCACTTTAGATGGGTAAGTCTGCCCTGTACAGGAGCATGACAGAGCTCAGTCTTTTATGTATCACTTTTATGCATATTATTTACCCTGTTTGTAATGATTTTGGTCCTGCTTCAGAGCACCTTTTACAGTTCTGTCAGGCTTCAGCACACTGCGTGGCTTTCCATGAGGAAAGCTGAATCTTATGCATGCCTATGCTTTGCTTTCTTTGGGCTAGCTGAGGTAAACACATTCCCTAGATGAAGTTTCAGTCTCGGCCTGCTTCCTTAACTGCAACTGGTTAAGGCTTTGTCGCTACTTGGTTACTTGCTCTTATGGTTCTGTGAGTACCACCCCCTTTCCTGGGTTTTGCCATAAGACACCTTAAACACAAAGAAAAGTTATGGGTTTGGTTATTTCTGAGGAGGACCCAAGGAAAACACATAAAAACACTGGGCATTGCAAACAACAGAAGAAACCTTCCTTGCCCTTCGATCAGACCCCTGGATTATCCACTGAGAAACAAAATCAGCAGGAAGGAGAGAAAACAACTCTTGAGTCTTCTTAGACACTGAAAAGGAAAGAACCTCAGTTTACCCTGTGTCCTAAGGGGATGCAGAAGGGGTTAACACTAACCACTATACTGCCCCAAAGCTTCATATGACAGAAAAGTTGAGCAAAACCATCATAAAAGGTGAATGGACCTGGAAAAGTGGTTACTCCCTTTAACAGATGTGCTGTCCATCAGCATTTTTGGATCCTTCTGTGGTGAGGCATTTATGGCTCTGCTTCTGTTTCACTGACAGCCTGACACACCTCTTTGCTAGGGCAGGCCATCTACAGAGGCTTATGTCCCCATAGGGCATTTTCCCCTTGGCCCCTGTGATAGTTTCAGAATCTCAGGGCTTATGGGTAACAAAGGCAGCTGTAACTTGCAGCACGCACGTGCAAAGGTACACCTAGGAAATTCCTCCTTACTGCTGGGCTGTGCCAGGTATCTCTTCTGCAGCCACAAAGCAGTTAAAAGTTGTACTAACTTCAAACAAAAGTCCTACGAGTTCTCACTTACAGGTCATCCAAATGAAGTAATGAAGGATTTGCAAGATTGAATGTGCTGAGAGTCTTTAAAGATCATATCCTCAACAACCACAAAGAAGAGTTTTCTTTTCTCTTGTTGCACTGGAAAAAAATTCTTCTTCCATTTTCAGGTGATCGTAGCACATGCTTCATTTTCCAAGCTTAAAAAGATCCGCTTACAGTAGACCACAGATCAGTTTCTCTGCTGACCTGGTTCTACCACACTGCATCCTCCAAAGGACTAAGATCATAAACAGTACATTTGTTCTATGTAACAAAACAAATTATTCCATGCGCAAATGGTCATGACGCTCCTACAGTGTGGGTGACTTCTAATCATTCTCCAGTCTGACAACATCCCCAAATCCTAGAGAAGGATGCAAATGAGACTGTGTCATGCCCTTTGTATTAAGCTTTGCTTAAGCAAATAGCGGCATTACTACCTGGAACTGCTCTATAAATTACAGTAAACTGTAACCCAGAAGGATTTGAGAACACTTCAAGGCCTTTTATAATAGCAGCAGGATGGGTGTTTATTCTAACTGTCCATATAGAAAACCAGACTTGCCCCATGGAGACACAATGAGAAAAGCAAAACTGTGGTTTGACAATGGGAACAGAAGGACACTCCCAGATCATTTATCTTGAAAAACATGTCATGTATTTTCTCTTCTCCCCGATTGGATCTGCATGTTACTTTCATGAAACATGAAAACTAACATACCTAGCTAACAGATCTAGCACAGAATACTTGAAAACTCCTTCCACTCACTCGAGCTCCGGACTGTGTTATCTGTCAGCTGAAATGATGTTTCTCCACGTTGCAGACAAACAAGGAGTCCTCCTTCTTTGCTAAACCAAGTTGGATGAGGGAGTAAAAGTCTCAGCTATGTACAGCTCCTTGCAACTGGTCTGCATAACATAAAGCCCAGGGTCACTTGCCCATTAGCAGATCAGAGGCAATGCCATGCTCTGCATGCCCCTGTGGCTGTGCACAGCTAGGCACCAGTCACTCAGTTGGCATGTATGTTCTGCTAGCAAGCCAAATAGAGGTAGGCTTAAAGTAGAAGCAGAGAATGCCTCAGTTCCACTACAGACAACAAATCAACAGCTAGTTTCTCAGCAAAGTTCCCTTCAGACATTTGTTTAAACAAGGGCTTTGTAAATTTTTACCAACACATAAATACCTTCCCACACATCCATAAAACTTTATTTTAGAGAAAAAGAATGAACACAGGTACACTAATCAAAAATTAACCCTACAGTATTTCAGCAGCTAATGAAAAAAAGTCCTGTACTCCTGTAGGAGAACAACAGCTTCCCACAGCATCCACTGTGATAAGAGCCAAAGTACCAACAGCAACAACACAACCAAACAACAACTAAATTGGATCTTTTAAAGCTGTGTCATATGACAAGGCTGAGGACAAGTTCAGTCTCTGCCATCACGCTTCCAGTACCTAAAAGCATCTTGGTTTTGAGTTGATAAACAGTAAGTGTGATGAGCCAAGCAGCTGTCACTAAGGAACAGGAGCTGCCCAAAGAAAGCAAAATGCATCAAAGTTTGATGCTGATTTACCACACAATAATCACAGAATCACAAAATAGCCAGAGTTGGAAGGGACCCTTCAGGATCATCTAGTCCAACTCCTGTTTAGGCACAGGACAACTCCATAGTCACACCATGTGCCTAAGTGCCTTGTTCAAATGCTTCTTAAATTCCATGAGAGTAAGGACCATGACAGCCTCCCTGGGGAGCCTGTTCCAATGCTCCACCACCCTCTGGTTAAAGCAGCTCTTACGAATATTCAATCTAAATTTTCCCCAGCACAGCTTCATGCCATTCCCCTGGGTCCTGTCGCTAGCCACCAGAGAGAATAATGAACCCAGTCACAGTCTTCTGATGTGTGGAAGTGAAAGAAAGAAAGAGGGAGTTTAAAAAAAAGGAGGAAAGGAGAAAGAGCGAACTTTGAACACTTTGTTTCAGTCAGTTTCCAAGAAAAGGGAAAACACTGGGCATGATTCAATTGAAGGATGCCTTCCCACAGCCCCTCTGCTGCTGGAGAAGTGACCACTGGGCAGATACCCGAGAAACGTTATTTCCCAAAGTGCACAAGCTCAGTTTCTGCTGACACGTGAACTCTTCCTGATGGCTGCACACATACATAGCAGGGCAAACAAGGAGAACAGTAGGCATGGCTGAATGAACTTTATTCAGGATCTGACATATGATGTCAGTATAATGTAACATGACCTAAAGAAGAGTGTTACACTCATAAGCAGACTGAATTGGCAGCTCTGATCAATTAGTACCAGGTAATTTGATGGTGATAGCTAGTTTACACATGTGACATTCTGTAAAAGCTTAATAGATGTCACCATAAATCAAAGTCACCTTTCTCCTCTGTCCTCTCAATATTTGGAAAGTACTTACAGTAGAATCTTCTTTAACACTTTTGTAGACTGAAATGAATGCAAATGTAATTTTGGCAATCTCTGCAATAAACCAAAAATACATGGACCAGAAAAGTTATCTTCTCACCTAGCTTCTATATGACTGTTGCTTTTAAAAAACAAAACTGGTTTGTATCAACTAGTGTACACCATATTTACAGCAACTGAAGTTTGCACACAGCAAAGACAAGCAAAATTTAGGGTTTCTTTTCTCCCCTTCCCACTGAAGTTCAGCTTCTCTCCCACAGCAACATATACTAGCTGCCTATATACTCATGTACTTAGAAAGCATTTTGAGCAGCAATAGCCAACAGAAATGGCTGCTACACTTGTTGAACTGTAATGGCAGAATACTCCATCTGCTTATCAGTAAAGGAAATGTTAAAAATTGCCATAATTTTCATTGTCACCACTGAAACAGCTGGATTTTTGTCTCAAGTTGCTTGGAACTGGCACTTGCAGTGAAGGAAATGGGTGTTTGTTGATATGTGCGCCATCTGCACTTAACTAAAGCACTGGGGTATACAAAGCATTACCAGTAGTCCTACAGACAAGATGTCACCAAGGTACATTATTAACAAATCACTTCACAAGGAATTTCAAGGAGATGAGGAAGCATCAGAAGCTAAGATAATTATTTATAACCCAATTGCAAGATTTTTTTGGTAGTTTTTCCACTGTTTTCAAAGTACAACTTTCAACTAACTTACAGGCTACTGTGTTGCTTTCACTATTGCTTCTGCCACTTCTAACATTTTCTTTGATAGGAAAACAGTAATTCAGCCACATGTTCCAAGAATATAACAGGCTCTAACTGAAAAAAATAGCCATGCTGATAGGCAATTTCCCTTACAGAGAGAACTACAGAGAGGCAACAACATTTCTTTCTGAAATCTAGACACACACATATAGAAATGAAAAGGTATGTGTCATCAGTGCTTTGGCAAACAACTCTCAGGAGGCTTCTGTGAGTGAATCCCTTTTTAGTTTACCCCACCTGGAAAATAAGTCAGATATGCCTTCCTAGCTGTTTAAAAATAGTAGGGTTTTTAAAAATATATTAATTATTTTCTATTTGGACAGTGTCACAAAGCTATAACATCTAAGTTTGGTATTCATCAAAGTTCTTATTTAGTTTATTTTGAAAACAATGTCTCAAACTCCTTGCTGACATCGCCTTCTTAATTTCAAAATCTCAAGTGGAGACTTTTCAGAGTTTGGATTTGGCTGTAATGAATACTTTCTTCTATTTTTATGGATTCTGGCCTCCTTAAAGTTTAAGTGCATTATATCATAGTAAAAAATAAAAGCAACTGGAAAGAAATAAAGAAGTACAGAAAAAAAGTAAACCAACACTGTTTCTCTTGAATTACATTGTGCTATCTTGGACATCTTTACACAAAATGTAAACTGGGAAACTCAATGGAGTCCTTCTAGATTAACAGTCACAAAGAGAAGCTGCTGAAGAAAACAATTAAACCCACAGCATCCTCTAATTTAAGACACAAAAAAAATCCACTTGTCACCAACAAAAGAAAATGTGGGGTCTGCTGAAGTGCCTTAATTCTTTGCTTATTCCATTCTGTATGTTGTTAGTTTAGAGTCTTTAATGTACCATCCTGCATAAAAATAAACAGACACTTGGGGATCAACATACCACAACCAGCAATCCAAAACTACTTGCTGTAGCTCCCTTTCCACACCTTCATAAAAGTAAACAAATACAGATTTCTGAACAGGAGCTACTGGAATCACTTTCCTTCATATTGTGCCATGCAGGCATCAGAAATGACAGTTGTGGAAGTTGGGAAAAATGGTAAATTGCATCCTAATGAGGGCTATTCTAGCTAAGCATCTGAACAACATCACTGGTAAAAATCTTTCTCAAGACTATTTTAAGACGTATTACCTACAATAATTAACCAAGCTGAAAGCTACCTGCAGTAGGTAGAAGCAAGTAGTTCGAGAACCTGCACTTTCCCCGCTATTGCACAAAAAGTACTGTGCTTTCACACACAAACCTAGCTGAAAGCCCTAGTTAAGGACAGCCATGAGGACTCCTGCTCCAGTACAGCATTTTTAGTTTGAGACCAGCCCTGCAGGAGACTGATACAATCAGTGACAGGCTTGTCACTGAGATAGAGGGGAACCAGAAACAAGTAATTTCACAGAAGAGAGGTACATCTTGCCTCAGAAATACCTCAGAAATTGGACAGGTTGTAGTTTTGAATTGAAAGACATCACATATATAGCAAATGAGCAATATGCTGCAGCCTTCTACCCAGTAATTCGTATCTCTAGCTATATAGGAGAGGAGGATCATCCGCACTATGGAGTTCATTGTCACCAGTAAGAAGTGCAAGACTGAACTGCTGGTGGGCTTGAGAAGGGATAGAAGNAAAATTTGCACAACATTTTAATTAAATGCTATCCCTAGTACAGTAAGAATTTGTCCAAATCCAAACCAAAGTCACAGTCACTTGCTTCTGCACAGTGATTTTTTTCCTGTTACACTAGGAAATCATATTTGGAGTATATTTAGAAAAAAAAGACAAACTTTTGCTAACTTATTTATCACTGCTTCTTAGTGACTCAACTTTATTTTGATGCCACATATTGCACAGCTGCCAGCTTGTTGGAAATATTTCTGCATCCCATTTGGTTAGTTATCCTACAATTTCAAAAGCTTGTGATCTCTTATGGAAGTTTGCAGATGTAGTTCCCTCACCCTCCCCAGCTATAGCATGACAATGCATGCCAGAACACAGGCTCTGGCACAGACTCTGGAGACGGATGTAGAAAGGTTACACAATTTTGCAATAAATTCATTATAATCAAGCAGCACCAGTTAAAGCAATCACTCTCCTGGCCAAAGAAGTGAGGAAAAGAAAAACAAAACAAAACAAAAAACAACCCCAAGTCTTCACTTTTCTGATGTCCTGTTGCATCAAAGCACAGGTTGCAACAAGCTGAGAAAGTGTAATGTGCTTCAACGTCTTTTTCAGTTGCTATGGTACAGTTTCTTATGGAAAATTCCTTGTTCTGCTTGATGTTTTTCCTGCCTCATTTGGGATGGCAGAACCGTTCCTTGTGTCACCTGAGAAACCGGGCTGTCAGTTTCCACCTATTGGTGAGAAAGAAACTCATCAGCAGCAGAACTAAATGGAAAATTCCTTGGGTAGAAGTTTCTGCGCTGAAGGCCAACATGACACTGGGGGGACTGACAGATGGGTCAGGAGCTGAGGGGGCCATGCAGGAGATCTGGCTTTCACCTCAGGGTCGGCCACAGGGGCAACGATTAAATCCCACAAGGAATTTAATCCCTGGGACTCCCTGCTCTTGCAGGCAGGACAATGAAGTATCCTTCCCCCATTTTTCACCCTGTGCATGAAGCCCCAGGTCTGTAATCTGCCCACAGGCCAACCAATGAGCTCCAGGTTACAGGAGCAAGGCCATAGCCCAAAAGCTCTTCAGGCAGGGATTATTTTCAGCTGTGGAGTCCCACAATGCTTTGCATTGAGAAGTCTGGTTTAGACCTTGGGGCTCAATAAGAATAAATAATTGTACTGTTCTCTGCTCTTAAGGAAAAATACCAATATAGGCAAGAAGGGAAAACTCCAGCTTTACTGTACAGCCAAGCAGGAAAAAACAAGGGAGATCTGCAATCGATTTTCTGTATAGATAATATCAAAAATTTCCAGAAACATGGTGTAAAAATGATATTATAGCATCACACCAGTGATAGAAAACAATCAGAGAAAAGGCCTTTTCACAAGAGGAATTTCTTTTATGGATTAATTGGAACTTATCTGATTTTAATGTGCCATCTTTCCTGCTGGAATATTTTCCCTTACAATCAAAAAATAATTAGATTCCACAACTTTTGATTCATGACAAAGCATGGTTAAAAAAAAATGCATTAACACTTCAATGCCATTGGATACCTGCTGTACTTCAGAATGCTGAAATTCCCATGGGCTCCCTATGGTTGATGAGAAGAGCTTTTGACCTTTCTGAGGAAATGGGTTTTGAAAATAATAGATGCATAAGTGCTTGAAAAGAGACTCCTTTAATAACGTCTATTATGAGAATGAAGAACATTCAAGATGTGACAATGCAATTGCACTCCATGGGACAAATTTTCTGTTGGTGCTAATATTTAAGGCTCCATTGACTTCAGTGGAGTTTCACCCTTTAATCCCAGAAGGTTTGGATTTAGGGGATACCATTTGCTGCTACATACAACCCCTTTTGTTGTTTAGAGTCCCTCTCCCTCCCAGATAAGTTCAGCAAGAAAATTAATGAAAAAAGATGTAGGAATGAAGGAAAACATGCCAAATATTACTTGAACACAAGTTAGGACATTAAAAATTCTCATTCCCACAGCACTAATTTCAGCATTAAGCTGGTTGAAAAATTTGACTGAAAAATACTTATGGTGTAAAATACAGTTTCAGAGATTCAGCAGGAAGAAAATTATGATTTTCAGTTACTTTTTCCATTTTCTGAAACAGTCAAATTAAACATTCCAAAGTGAAAATAGCTCTTTTTTTCCTCATAAAGCACATGCACACAAAAATGTTACCCATGAATTTGAAATATTTGCCCAAATAAACTTCTTTTTTTTGAAATACCAAATAAAGTTTTATTGAAGATGCACATTTTTCCATTTCAATTTGAAACTTGACACAAAATTGAATTAAGTGCCCTCTGCTTAAACTTAGACTGATTTTAAAGCAGAAACTAATTTTGAAAGGCTGAAATCTCCCATGGGAGAAAAACTCTAATTTTGAACAGCTTTACTTCTGTGCATTTAAAATCTTAGCTATTAGCCTGGAATTTTGGAGGGGGAGGAGTTGCACTGAATATGGAATAATCCAGTAAAGGCTGTGTTATTCTGATTGTACAAATTGGTAAAGGCGTTAGGACCTTTTTCTCTCACTTTGCATTACAGTGGAGGAACCACTCTTTCAAGGCCATCATCAGATGAAGAACTGGATTCCAATCTCATACAGAAGCCTGTACAGGATGCTTGCACATCAGCACACTGCTCCACTCATCATCTTCCTCATTCTCATCCAGAGACTATCAGATCTGACTCCCAAGAAAATTATCCAAAAATGTGGAAAACGAAACTTAAACCTCAGCTTTAGGGATGGCAGAGTTGTAGGGAAGATAAAATGGAAGTTACAAGAGCTTGAACCAAACTCCCAGATGTGAATACATTTGACTTCTGACAAACTTCACATCCTGATCTGAATACTGTGAATTAAAAGCAACTGCTAAGCAAATCTCTCCCAGACTGAAAAAACAATGATAATCACCAAAGGATTCCAAAATTTAATTCCTATGCTACTCCAAATACTCATAAATATACAAATTCTCTGGAAGAGCAGAAGTTTTGCATACAGCAGTATTTCTGTGCTAGAATCCAGCATTTCACAGAATCATAGAATGTCAGCGGTTGGAAGGTACCTCCAAAGATCATCTAGTCCAACCCCCTGCCAGAGTAGGATTCCCTAGACTAGGTCACAACAAAGCTTCCCTGACTGGGAATCTCACCTTCATTAAGCAGAGCTATTATATTAATATTCTTAACACAAAGAAAATCGCAGAATTGTTCCTCTGAAAAATCATACTAGCTCTTAAATATCCAGTCCCTTTGATAATCACAAGCATTGCTGTTAGATTTCTCTTACCCCCAAACCCTAAGAATCGTGGTCTGGATGATTGGGTAGCGAGGTGGATTGTGAACTAGATGAAGGACAGAAGCCAGAGAGTTGTGGTCAATGGGATGAAGTCTAGTTGGAGGCCTGTGTCTAGAAGAGTCCCTCAGGGGTCGGTTCTGGGACCAGTACTTTTCAATCTATTCATTAACGACCTGTATGAGGGAACAGAGTGTGTTCTCAGCAAGTTTGCTGATGATACTAAACTGGGTGGAGTGGCTGACA
>VWZX01010033.1:110404-165000 GCA_013399015.1 Galbula dea
TGTCCAGTTCTGGGCCCCTCAGTTGAAGAAGGATAGGGAACTGCTGGAAAGAGTCCAGCACAGAGCCACCAAGATGATTAAGGGTCTGGAACATCTTCCTTACGAGGAAAGGCTGAGGGAGCTGGGTCTCTTTAGCTTGGAGAAGAGGAGACTAAGGGATGACCTCAGTTATGCTTATAAATATGTGAAAAGTGGGTGTCAGGAGGATGGGGTCAGGCTCTTCTCAGTGAAGCCCAGTGACAGGACAAGAGGCAATGGCTGTAAACTAAAGCATAGGAGATTCTGTGTGAATAAACGTAGCCATTTTTTCCCAGTGAGGGTGCCAGAGCACCAGAACAGACTGCCCAGAGAGGTTGTGGAGTCTCCTTCTATGGAGATATTCAAAACCCGTCTGGATGCGCTTCTGTGTGACCTGGTCTAGGGAATCCTGCTGTGGCAGGTGGGTTGGACTAGATGATCTTTCGAGGTCCCTTCCAACTCTTAATATTCTGTGATTCTGTGATCTTTGTCCTCCTGTCTCTAGCAGCACAAGTAGTAGCTGAAGTCTGGAGGTGGGGGGCACAGATATGTGCTAAAATAAATGGTGATCCAGAAGAGCTTTTTGCTCTTTAGCTGTCTAGTACCTTAGTGTTCCCTTCACATTCCTCAGAGATCTGAGACATTTTATAATTAAAACCAAAATGAAATGCCATCAGGGATTCAAGAGGACTTCCTTCCTGAACATCCAGAGAAGCAATAAACTTTAGTTTAAAGGCTATAAAACCAAACCAACAAACAATTAGAGACACAGATACAAGGCCCTGCTATGCCAACCTCTAATTGTCTTTAATGAGGGTCCAGAGGAATGTGGATAAAATCCTCTTCCCAACCCTACCTGGATATTAAATTAGTTGGCTGGTACGATGAAATGCAGGGAAAAGGGGAAGTTTGATAAACACATTGGCCTAGTGAAAGGCAAAAAGTGTACAAATCTCATTTTACTTTCACCTGATCATACAGTAACTATGTGCACTACCCATTGCACAAGTGAACTTCATGGACCAAAGCATCACAAGCACATGAGAATATGAACAGCTCTGGAAAAAGCAGGATTCTACTTCTACTTCACTTCTAAATCAGAGTATGAAGAATGAGATCATAAGCTTTTGCCTTGAGCTTTACTAGACAAGAAGGAGCTTTACAAGCTTTCCCACACAGTGCTGGTCAACACTGTTCTGTCTGGAGGCGATCTCATTGCTATTCTAATCTCAACAGCCTCTAAAGTGGAGACCGCAAATAATGTAACCCTATTGCTTTTCTTCTGATGAGAATAAAACAGAGACAAGACAATTCATATCCTCCTGCACAAGTGGCCAGAAGAAATCAGTCATGTATTGTTCTTTCTTTGCCAAAGGCTGGGACTGAGGTTCTTTTGTTTCTTTTCCATTTGCTTCCCCCTTTTTCTGTTCCTCCCTGCTTTGAGTGGGACATGTTTCCCATGATGGTTATTGTCTTCAGCTATTTATTTATTTGTTTGTTTGTTTATTTTTATTAAGGCAGCCACAGTCCTTCCAAGCTGCAGGCAGCAAAAAATATGAGAGCACATCCTTGAAGCTCTGCCTAAGAATGCAAAACTTAACAAACCCTAAGCAACACTCAGAAATGAGAAAAGCCATGTGGGAATGGCTTCACTTCAGAAAGTTCCTAACTGAAACTGTAGCACAATCTAGTACTCATAATGGAAGCTGAAAATTCTGTCATATCTGTACTTGAACTGGAGATTGTTTGAAATTAGATTTAGCCTCTCATTATCCAATCTTGACAAAAAATAACCATGTGATAAAGACAATCAACCTGTTTTCTATTCTTACTTTCCAGTTCTGTGGGAAACAAACCAAGGCAGGACAAGGAAAGAGGGAAAGGAAGTGCCTTAGCGAAGACAGCTTCAACAGCAACCAACTCCCCAGAGACATTATTAGTTATACAGAGATACACTGAAAATCAGAGAAGCAGGTGATAATAGGTATGCATACACCACATATTTTTTCTAAATGCAAACAATGTCCCATGCTATATATTTTCCATTTAAATATTTAGTTGTCCCCAAAAGCTAATGAGCAAGTCACTAGCCAGGGGTACTGCACAACTTTCCAACAGAACAATTCAGACCTCGTTGCAGAGTTCTGACTTAGGTTATCTGACACTTTTTTTGCCCTGCAGGGGTTTTGTACTTCAGCCTTAACTCCTCAGAGACAGCTCCCAGTGAGGTGCGAAGATGTTATACACAGCTCAAAAACAACACAGCCCACACTGCAACTGCAATAAATATTACCCCGCCTTAATCAATGGTTATCTTAGACAACTGCATTTCTGATCATTGTCAGACTACTCCAAAACAAAGATAAACCAGTCTGCCTTGCAGGGTGTGAATGGTTAGAGCCACAGAAACTGCTGGGTATTGAACTGTCTCCCACAGCACACCTGCAGCTAAACTGAGCAAGTGTGGTCAGAAAGAGGTGGATTGTGAACTGGTTGAAGGACAGAAGCCAGAGAGTTGTGGTCAGTGGGATGGAGTCTAGCTGGAAGCCTGTGTCTAGAGGAGTCCCTCAGGGGTCGGTTCTGGGACCAGTACTTTTCAATCTATTCACTGACAACCCGGATGAGGGAACAGAATGCACTGTCAGCAAAAATTTGACAGGACTAACTGTATTTTACACATTCATGTTTCTTAGTAATGATGCACTTGCTTGGTGATCACCTCAAGAAAATCAGAAGTAAGGTTTATGAAATATTTTTGGCTTCAAAGTTATTTGATTTACTTCTGATTTTCTCATACTTAAGTATTTATTAGACTTAAAATTTATCATTTTATTCTTTGTTCTACCTTGCTTCCCTGGGGTCTGTATTTCTTATTTAGCCAAAACTCTCACTGACATGATTTCTTATTTAGCCAAAACTCTCACTGACACCAAGTAATAAATCCAAGGCCCAATTCTGCTCCCATGTTCGGGCTTATGATAAGGAGATTTGCACAACGGATTACTTTTTTTCCCTATTCAGCTTAAATGCAAGTACTGCCCATTTAATCTATGTCATGTTATTTTCCCATTATACTGTTACGTACATATGCAGGTTTCTGTATATGAAACCAACACTCATGGAACTTAGTATGCAACACAGTCTGAAAGGCATAATTCAATCATGAGAATATAAATGGTGCTATTTGTCATTTACCCGCTACTGATTTAGCTACATATTTTGGTGCCAAAATAGACTATATATTTCTGATATAGACATATAGTCAAGTGACAGACTGAATATCAGTAGTGATGCCACTGAGATTACACCCACCAAAAAAGCACCATGTTGGTTATTTTGATCTTGACTAATACCCTAACTGTAGAGAATGTTTGTACGTGTGTTTAATTTTACTTCCTCTTTCATAAAGTCCTTAAGTGTGTTCTTCACATGAAGCCCATGTTGGACTTGATGTTGACAGTGCATTTCAGTGTTCTGTTGAAGAACAGTGCTTATCTTAAGTTTACCTGACAAATTTACACAAGAAAGTGCAGACTCCTAACTGAATATTGACACTGAACACCTTCGTGAGAGCGCATGTTTCCTGTTGTCTGGCCTCATACTCTGTCTCTAGTTGAAATGCATATGTTGGATCTTCACTGCACAGATATCCTCATAACATCCACTACTTAGTCAGAAGTCTTTCACATGCTATATTTCCAGGTGATAAAACACTCATGCTATTCTTAAATTAAAGATTAGAGTCCAACATGCTCCTTCTTGCAGTTGAATTTCCAGCATTTGGGCTCTCAGAGCAAATACTTTACCAAATAATCCAGGTGACAGAACAACTTTCTATGTGATGAATGCAAATAATTTGCTAAAAGCAAGATTTCTTGTCTCTTTTATTAAGATGTAAATGGACTTCATGGATGGTCAAGATTGCAACACAAGCAACTTCTGGGGGCAAATGTGATTCTACAGGTTTACCATGATGCTATATGTAGGCTATATTCATTTCTTTCCAGTTCTGAATTTTTAAGGGAGTAGAAACCCACAGTTTTCAAATTGAAGGCTTCTGCCTTTAGGACAATCTCTTCCATCTTGTTGGAAACAAAAAATAATTGCAGGTCTTCTGAGTATCGGAATGAGCAGCAGGAGTCAAAAAATGTAATTTCTCTATTTATTTATTCTTTGATACATTTTATTTGTTGGGCAAAGGAAATATGTGTCCTCATTACTGGGAAAAATATCTGAGACTAAATATGCTACAGTCTGGGAGACAAATCTCTTGCCAGGTTAGCAGAAGGCAAATACAACTAATGAAATACACCACTGAACTATATGGCTAACATTTCTGTCATATGTATGATTTAATGAACAATTGCAAAGGCACACATTTTAAATGGTGCCTACAATCAGGGGTTAAAAAATGCAATCAAACTACAAAAGTATTTAGTCAAGATGACAAAATATACCTTCATATATCTTTATAACTTTATTCAGCCAGCATCTCCCTTCTAAATTTACCTAGCCAATAAAATATCTCCAGCGTAAAGTACCCAATGAGATCAGGACAATCAGTAAATATAATGTATATATCTCTCCTTGTTAACTCAACCTCATTCATGTTTGGTTTTTAGCACGTAGAGATTTTTGGTTTTCAGCATCTGAAGATCCTGAAGGTCTCTGTGAAGCCTCCCAACCTCTGAATTCCAACTACCAACTGTAATGGTTTTGTCCAGGCCACTTCCTTGGTAGCCGGCTTGTAACCAGGAAGTGGTCAGAAGTTCCCAGTGTTCCATGCAATTTCACATGACTGGCGGTATAAATAGGAGGAGCAGAGGCCTGCTCACTCTCTTCCTTCTGGTGGACTCAGAGACGCAGCTTCTCTGCTATCGGTCCTGCCTGTGTGGGGGAGTGAGGCCTTGTAGGCCTCAGAAGCAGCGGTTCCTGAATTTTGAGAATAGTCGTGAGATTTATTCTCTTAAAGCTTACATATCTGTTTCGGTTTCTTTTCTTTGTTTTCTTTTTCCCTTGTCCCTTCTTCCCTCTCCCTTTCCCTTTCCCCTTCCCTTCCCAGGGGGGTGTTTTGCAGGGTTCTCTCTCTACTTTGTATATGGTGTTTCTTGGTATATGGTGTTGTATAGATAAATGTATTAATCTCTAATATAATTTGAATTATTTTGGAGTCTTTAATTGTTCTATAGTTTTGTTCATTACTTGCAGAAGGGAAGGAGGGAGGGAAGAAAACTTACACTGTGGGTTTGAGCATTTGGCAGAAAGCCAGGTCCAAACCACCACACCAACAAATTTCAAGACTGATGAGTTCAGCTTGAATGGCAAGGTTCTTCCTCTGATTCTGGATTTCCCTAAGATTTATCAGTTTTGCTCCTCTGCATTCTGGCTGTTCAAGTCATGGTGTCCTTTATAGGAAAATGAGCTGCTTATAAATTCTCAGCTCTGGTAACTTCATAAGTTGATGGAAAATCCCCAGGCTTAGGGCTTAGCTGGCTAAGAAACCACGACAGCAGCCTTTCTTTTGTGGTCAAGCCTCTCAAGGACGATGAAAGTGCTGAGAGAGTGTTTCTCTTGGGAGACTTTTCTTCTGTGCACAGGGACCAACTCATTCTATTTATCACCAGTAATGTGTGTCAAAAATTTACCCCTATTCCTCAAAATGTTAGGAAGGTGCAGGGTGACAGATACAACCTGGAACAAGGCATAATTTGTTACGTGGTAAATGAAAATCAAATGTAGCTTGTCCACTGCAGGCAGTTTGCCATTGCACATTGCTGTTTTCTACAATCTGTGCAGGATGAGCAGCATGTGGAAATGAACAAATCTGCTGCTGGGGGACAAAGGCCTGGCAGACACTTGCAGTGCAGAGGCACTCCCGTGTCCCCACTCTGCAGTGACAGCCCATGGACCCAGCAAGGAAATACATGTGCTGGGGCCAGGCTCTGCTGTGGGACTCCTACGGCAAGGATGTCTGAGAGATACAAACCAAGTGACTGCATGTCCTCCTTCTGTTGAACCCAATCTGGAAATACAGATAACTACTTCTACTTTCATACCAAATGGCCCATAGCTAGTGACCCAAGGGCTGGTGAGAAGATTGTCAGACTACTCCAAAACAAAAATAAACCAGTCTGCCTTACAGGATGTGAGTGGTTAGAGCCATGGAAACAGTTGGGTATTGAACCATCTCCCACAGCATCTTTGCAGATAAACTGAGCAAGAGTGGTCTGCATGATCGAGTAGAGAGGTGGATTGTGAACTAGATGAAGGACAGAAGCCAGAGAGTTGTGGTCAATGGGATGGAGTCTGGTTGGAGGCTTATGTCTAGTGGACTCCCTCAGGGGTTGGTTCTGGGACCAGTACTTTTCAATCTATTCACTGACAACCTCATGAGGGAACAGAATGCACTGTCAGCAAGTTTGTTGATGACACTAAACTGGGTGGAGTGGCTGACATGCCAGAGGGTTATGCTGCTATTCAGCATGACTTAGACAGGCTGGAGAGTTGGGAAGGGAGACATTGAATGAAATTCAATAAGGCCAAGCGTCGAGTTTTTCAACTGAGAAACATCAACCCCATGTATCAGTATAGGTTGGGGACTGACCCTGTTGGAGAGCAGTGAAGGGGAAAGGGACCTGGGGGTCCTGGTGGATGGAATCATGACCATGAGCCAGCAGTGTGCTCTTGTGGCCAGGAGGGCCAATGGGATNTCTCTGTGAATGCAAGATTTTTTTTTTTCCCAGTTCAGGTGCCAGAGCACCGGAACAGACTGCCCAGAGAGGTTTTGGAGTCTTCTTCTCTGGAGATATTTAAAATCCATCTGGCCGTGTTTCTGTGTGACCTGGTCTATGCCCAGGGAGGTGGTGGAGTCACCATCCCTGGAGATTTTTAAGAAGAGGATAGATGTGGTTCTTCAGGGGATGATTTAGGAACAAGATTAGTTTAGGGCTATCGTTTGGACTAGATGATCTTGAGGGTCCTTTCCAACCGTAATGATTCTGTGATTCTGTGAATCCTGCTGTGGCTGGTGGTTGGACTAGATGATCTTTTGAGGTCCCTTCCAACTCCTAACATTCTGTGCTTCTGTGAGCTACAAGTAGCTGCACCCTTACACAAACAGCCTAGGAGAAGAAACGCACATCCTGGTTGCTGGTATCCGGTCCTGCTATCTGTCTGCTCGCCTCTGCTCTCTGTAGCAGCCAAGCCAGGGCTATCTCCCCAGGCTGCCAGAGCAGGGCTAGCTCTGCACTCTCAAATGCTGCTACCATGCTCAAATGCTCCCAAATAATAAAATCGAGTTTGAAAGAAATTACAGTGTAATAAACAAAAGAAAAACAATTCCAGCTCTTTTTTCCTGTTTCCTCAATTTTCTGGGGTCTGGCTCAAATTCTTAAGCTTTTCTTCACATTTTTCATTCTAAAATGAAACCTGACATCACCACAAGATTCCAAGACCTATAACTTTAAAAAGTCCAGTGAGAATCATGACAAAATCACAAGAATAGCACTCCTATTTCCTTTCAAACTTAAAAATCATTTGAGAAGGTCTTGGACTGAAGCAAAGTGTTTCTGCAGCTTTCCTGCGTAAAGAGGATAACTGAAGTCTGGCTATGTGCATGTTAAAAAGAGATCTATAGTTAAAGAACATGGAAAGTCAGAATCAATACCTAAAATGGAAATGAAAATCCCTAAGCATAAATTGAAAAGTTCAGTGTTCAAAATGGGATAGAAGAGGGATGGTCTCAAAACTTCTGCCTTTTAAATTTGCATAACATATGCAATTAGCAAATTTACTGTGGAACTAGAGGTATGGACTGCAAATTAATTTCTTCAGATCAGCAAAATAAATCGAAATTAGTTGACAGAAATTACGTATACTAACCTGTAATCAGCTGCAGACTTTCCCTAACAGGCCAAACAGAAGTATGATATTTATTATCTAAACTTCACATAAACACATTCACACTCCTATACTTGAAAGAACACAATCCCAATCTACAGAAATACAGACAAAGTATTAAGATTACCTAACAGTTATACCCAGATTTTGCATATTAAATCCACAATCCACACCACATCATCTGAAACACAATGCCTATATGTAGGACCAGTCACTGAAGACATCTTGCCACTAAACCATCCACTGACTAATCAGCGAGCCTGCCCAGTGCACTATTTTCCATCTTTGATAATAGCTTTAGGGATGAAGTTGAGCAAGTTGCATGTATGGATTTGCTGGTAAGTGCAATCTGATGTCAGTGCAGCTGCTATTTATCCATCCTATGGGGCCTGAAAGCTGGAGCTTGCAAACTTCTCCACAAAGGAGAAAAGCCCTGTCCCTCCTTTCAGTTGTACCCAACCAATCACGGTGGGGGTGGGTTACTGGGTGAAGATTCAGAGAATCATTTGACTCCCAAAATCTCAAAACCACCTGCAAGCAGTTCCTTATCCAAGTTCTGCCCTGAGATTCTCAACCTGGGCAATTCTACTGATGTTTTATGCATGCTTTCTTCTCAGGTGTTGTTTTTCACATTAGTACCAACACAGCAATATTATTTACCAACTGCATTTCAACCATTAATCATGGAAAAGTAGTAGTAATGGGTTGATGTATTCCAAGTGCTGGGCTGCAACCTAATTAGAAAATAAGAACATCCATAGCTGTTCATAGGGAAAATGGCTGATTTTTCTTCCATTCTTTTTCAACAGGTGTAGTAGGCTCAGTTAGCAACTTTAGCAACTACAATTTCTAGGCTGAGAGGTAGAAGACTAATTATTTTAATATCATGGTATTAATGAAAATACCAAAAAGCTTAGGGGCTGTGACAGCCCGTAAGATTAGTGAAGCTAACCACCTAGCAAAAGTTAGCATCTATGCCCATAAGATATTACTTCATCTATTTGGTTTCAGGGGAAAAAAAAAATCTTTGCAAGTTTTGCCATCCATGCAGGTTTGCTGCACCTGGTGATGCTACTTTGCCACAGAGTTATGGCCCAATTTTCAGCAGCAACAACTGAACACTGTTGGTAATTCCCAGGCAAGAGGTTTGCAAGCTGACATTAACACAGAACAACCTGGTTTATAATGACTTAAGTGCAAAGAGCATTTTTCACCATGCCCAGTCTGCAGACTCTCCTTCACACATCTGAAATCAGAGTTGTCACTGTTAGCCAAGTGTGGCCAGAGACGAAATACCTTTTCATTTCACACAAGAAGGAACCAAGAAGTCTGGTACATGTCTGAAACATGTCAATGCACCACAGAGTGTACATTTTAAAGGTGGAAATATTCAAGATACTTGAGTGGCAGATGAGCCCACCAGCCACCAGCAACCAAGGGTACATGACAGGGCAAGGAAAAGCCACTAGTGTTAAGATAGGGTGTCAGACAAGTTCTGAAGAAGCATCAGTGGCCCTGCTTGTGAGGAAAACAGATAGGTAAGATGACAAGCAGCTGCTGTGGGAAATATCAGCCAATCCCAGTTAGAAGATGAAGAACAGTAATTTTCTACTGTTATGTCAATTAAAGTTACATTTCAGCATTTGTGCTGAAACCTGGAACAGAAATTCAGTCCTTCAGAGTGATGACTGGAAACCAACCCATCCAGTCAGCGGGTCCTTGGTCTTCACCAGTTTACTTTCCCTACCTCAAAAGTTGTCTCTCAAGAGGAGGAAAGTGCTATAACTTTTAGACTGAAACTGACACTTTAGAAACCATCACTCTTCTGGATTTAGTTATTCAGTAGTGAAACTACCAATTTACTGATACAGTGATGGAATTTCAAACTAAATTCATTGCAACACATTTTTACATTTTCTTTCAAACACATACACTTCTAATACTTCGCAATGGAGCTTGACAGAAATGGTTACATGTAGACAAGTCAAAATATGGCTTATGTACATAACAAAAAGGAAACTCCACTTGCTGCTCAGAGCAGACACACTCCTTCAACTTCTGTGAAAACTGCAAGGCAATCTCTGTAGTTTCAACTAGCTTGAAGTCTCACCTTCTTCCACAGATCAACACATGCTAAATACATAAGAACCTTTTCCAGCATGACTGTCAGTGATTGCTGTGTTAAATGCTAGTGGATAATGGAACTTAACCAGATAGGAAAAAAAACATAAACATAAACATTAATTATCTTGCTGGAGATGAGAAATCAGATGACATCTGGAGCTGGCATTATTGTATGCAGGAAAAAAGTATGACAGTTACCTAGCTTAGAGATTTATAAATACCAGATATACACAACATGAGGAGGCTGGCAGGTTAAGAAAAGACAAGGGCAGCTCTGTAATAACCAGTGAGACAGTTGGAAAGAGAGTGTATGTGTAATTATTCCTGGGAAGATAGTTTTGATTTGAGACAGTTTTAATTATGATTTTTACTGGACAAATGCTGAATGAGGCAGGATAAATTTGCCTTGGTTTATACACTGCCACAGTTTACCTGTTTGTTTTTGCTAAGGCATTACAACTACAAAGATTGGCACCACCTTGGTAATGAGGCAGAATGCAGAGCATCAGAGAAAAGTCTTAAGCTGCATCCTGTGAGCATTTATGCAAAGAGTTTTGTGTACTGTGATTAATTTCCCTGACACAATGTGGGATTCATTGCAGCACAAAAAAACAAACACAGAATTATATATTTTTAGGATCAGAATCTACTTAGCACTAGTCAGTTTTAATGCATCTATACTTAAATGTGCAAGCTAATAAATGTGAGCAAATTCTGTGTTTTGGTGCAGTCTCTTTTTCTCCAGAACAGCATGTATATTATTTCAACACTACTGCTGAAAGTTAAATACTCTGTACTCATTGACGTGTGTTTTAACAACTATAATAGTGTCTAATGCAGCTCAGAATGGAGGTACAGTAGCCTTGTATTTAAAAGTATGGCCTTTTATATAACATTAGAGAGCTCTAGTGGGCATGTTGCCCATTTCTGAATCCCTAGTGGCTTCTATTCTTTGTGGAAATTAATGTTTTAATCAGAATATATCTCTATAAAATTCTCCCTGTGATGATCAGCAATGCAGTGATTACCTTATACATCCCACCCCATATGCTAGGCCAGATTACTCAGATATCCTCTGGCAGAAGAGATAACAGGGCATTTCTAATCACAAAATACTGCCACACAAAAAAGCTATGGCAAGAGTGAACATCAGGGATGTGCTACAACAAGGCAGAAAAAAGACCTTCTGTTGCATTGCAGGGACATCACTCTGTGGATTGTGCTTAGTGCAACAATCTAGATTTAGATGAACATTAAGAGTCACAGGATACACAGGTAGTAGTCCAGCGTCAGCCTTTGCAACCTTAAAAGTCACACACACCTGTGTGCAGGCATGCCCTCTGGCACAGGTCAAGAAAGATTCCTTAGACATCATTTAAGGTTTGTAAAGTTGGAGGCAAAGGTTTCTGACCTTGGCATTAAAACCCTAGACTATAGTTTGTGCTATGAAGAGACATCATTCAGAGTAGGACACAGATAGAAGGTAACATCCCTTACTTACAAGCCCAATGCTCATCAGGCTATACTGGGAATTCTAGAGTGACTTCTCAAAGAAACAGTTGACTTCCAGTGACACTTCAGAAATGTATAACACAAGCACAAAATAAAAAAAAAAATTAAAAAGGGAAAAAAAGAGGCAGGAACAACCTTCTCTGAAACACTTAAAAGACCTTAATGTACAGATGAAAAATAGGCATTGTTTACTATTAATCACAATATCCTTTAGGTATTTTTTCAGTTATCTGCTGCAATGCTAATCACTGGTTCAAAAATCAATATTTCACATATCCAATTCTAAAGCAGTTACTAAATCTGAGGAGTAGCATCTGAAGTTAGGGATGCTCTTTTTTAACTATTGTTTAACTCCTCAAATTTTTTCACATTTCACCTGCTTCTAAAGGAACATGAAAGAAATTGTGACATTTATTGTCATTCATGCAATCTTCTGCTCTACTTTTAAATATTCAACATCTTTTCTGGATGTAGAGGTTGAATTATACAATGAAACTAAAAGAATTGAAGTTTTAATGCTTATCATTGTTAGAACTTTAAAAATAGTCAGATTTCAAAGTTACATTTTGTTAACTGCCAATACAATTATCAATTTAAAAGCAGCTCATATGTAACAATACTGATTCCTGCTTCTGACTAGGGATTCATTTTCTCCCAAGAACACATTCAGTGCACAGGACTGGCCAAAGACCACTGAAATCAATGGAAAGGCTGCTGGTGACTTTGATGGAACATGCATTGGGCTTTGAGTGTAACACTGCCAAATTCATTGACTCATCACAAGGGTTGACTTTGGCTTTGACAGATGTAAAGCGGTTCATCCCATGTACCTTTAAGAAATTTCACACATTGTAATGCCACCCTTCCACTCCCAGGAATTTAGAGCATTTTTTTCCTACTAGCTCTGTTAAGGAGCCCCAGCATTACACAGGTAAAATGAATGACTGAAATACACATAGTTGTTTGTACTTACAGGTGTCTGGCTTGAGCTGACTGTTGGTAATTCCAAAATACTGGGGATTTTCTATTACAGGAATCTTCGTCATCCCAATGATGACTGCATCAGGACCCCCCTCAGAAGAAGATGGAGTGTTACTGCCATTTGAGATGTGGTGGAGAGGACTTGCTGAATCGTCATCATTGCTGATAACTGAAGAAGGACCTAGAGTTAGAAATAAAGATTTTCCTGTAACTCAGCAAATTGTTCCCTTCCTTCAGATATTTTTTTTTTTTTTGGACCAAGACCAATTTGTTCTCCATCCCCATAGTAAACAGATCTCTTTGTGTGCCTTGTTGACCTTACCTTAGGAATTTTACATGTCTGGGTCCAGAAGGAGAACAGTGTGCTTTTTTTTCCATTAGGAGCTGGAATATGAAGAACTTTTTTGTACTGGTAGATCACCTAGAGTAAATATGTCAGGGTCCAGCCCAGTTTGTCACTTGGAAAGATCTTCAAATTTGCTGAACTATTCTCATTCTCAGAACTAAGCTATGAAATACATGCATTAACATTTTTACTATGTACCCTACTTGGATTACACCGCAGTAATTGCCACAAATCCAGGGAATGTCTACCTTCCCTTTGAGGTGGCATCATGATAAGACAAAAGACACAGAGGAGATGGGCTCGTCCTGATGTGGGAAACTGGTAACTTCTGCAAGACAACCGAGTTGAGAGCCAAAATCCAGGAGACAATTTGAGCAGTCATAGAAGGTGCAGAGCAGATGCTGAGAAAAAAGTGGTGGGAAAGACACATTCCGCCACACTGCAAAATCTGGGATCACCGCAGAGGGGCCCACCCAGCCCAGGGGAACATCCCACAGGCTCTCCCATCCATGCCTCATTTGGGTCACCTTCCAGAAAGAGGTTTTTTGGATCATTAATTCAGTGGCAGGTTTTGGGTTGTTTTCACTCCATGCTTTATATTTTTAACTAAAAGTGCCATGGAAATAAAGCCTTGTAAAAGGGTCAAAACACTCCTGCTTAGAACTGTCTCCCACTTCTGTAATAAGCAGGGGGCTTTGATTGTTCAATGAGTTGAGCACAAGTGGCATTTGAACTCTTGCTATCAAACCCTGCTATTTAAATTCCACATTACGTCTTCCAGTTTAGATCCAGTATTCAAAGAAAACCAGAATTACTATCTAGCATTGACAATATTTAGCCTAATCTCCCCAGTGAAAAGCCAGTAGAGATCACACATACCACACTTCCCTTCATTCAGGACTCATGTTAATGAGGGTTTTTAAGGAGGCATTCACATCTTCTAGTTGTAACAATCAAAAGAGAATGCTAGAAACAGATGGAAAAATTCACCCTCCGGAAATGCCTATCCTGGGATGGCATCTTCAGATGACACCTGCATTTAGCCCACAGGCAGCAGTGAAAGGTGAGGTGAATGTCCTCTCAAAGAAGGAGGCAGCAGAGAGGATCTCGAGGATGATGAAAAGCTGTGTTTACTCCAAGTCGCTAGTCACCCCATTGCAAAATGCTGGAGCCCCAGACTGAGTGGAAGAGAAGGAACAGTGCAGAGGCAAGACAGAGTACCCTGCCACATGGATGGCATCTATGTCTGCAGGAGGGACAGGGGATGCAGAAAGACAAAGAATGGGGATCAGTAGCAGGTTCTGTAGTCACATCTTTGAGAATGTGAGAGAAGGTGGGCATCCCCCACGGCGTAAACACAATTAAGGAACAAGATGAGAATTATGACAGTCCCTGACCTAGCAGCAAAGATAGGGCAGCTTCAAAGAAAAGAAACTTACTCTTTTGTGGTTCACTGGGTCATTAACAAACCTTTATTGTTACATGGCATGGCTCACAGGAATAAAACTTAAATCATTTGGCATAAGGCTACCTTTGGAGACTCAAGTGTACTCCCACCCCTGTCCTGCTTTGCATTCTCCCCAGTTGGTTTAACGATGCATGAGAGAAATGTTCTTAATAGTTTGAAAAAGTACTTCCTCCACTAGCCTGAAACAGTAGAGGTAATTTTTCAAATACCATGCACTTCACTGGAAAGTTACTGTTGACAAATGTAAGTGAAACCTAGATCTTTGCAATTTATCAAGTGTAATATTAATACGAATGCTGGTTTTGTCATTACTAATCACCCAGATCCTCAAAAGATTGATTCTGCTAGGAAAGCTGCCAGGATTAAGAGGTTTTGGTGACGACTTCTCTAATGAAGAACAGAAAGTAACAAATTATGGGAAAGAGTCCCTCTGATGGCACACAAGATACATGAAGTCACAAAACATTTTTCAGTTGCAGTGGCATTAAGAGTGCAAACCCATCTAAAATCACTTTTTTTTTTTTCTAGACATCGTTATTATGTCTTTCAACTTTCTGTATGTCAACTCAATGTCTCCAAAAAGCAGGCCAACAAATACTCATTTTACTGGGAAAATAAAATCCTTTTATACAAATACAGATTTAGTGGAAGGGTCAAATCCCTTCTCTAAGAGCAAATGGGCAAATTCTCTTGGCTCTGTAATTTAATAGAGACATGTCTCTTTAAGTCCTTTTCAGCCCTACTCTTCTCTGCTGCACAGGAGGAGGCTCTTTTGTCATTGTTTGTTTCCACCATGTATGTGGTGATGGCAAGGAAAAGTGAACATTATAGATTTCTAGACACTAAAGTGGCATAATGAATAGAAACCCATTCTGTTCATCAAATAATTTCTGCACTACTCCAAGATCCAGTTTTGTACAGTCAACCATTTCTTCAATCAGTATGAACTGCAAAGTGCTGCAGGTGAAAAGCAGACAGTTCTCTAAATCTATTTACTCACAGAGGGTAACTGGTAAAAACTAGTCTTCTCTGTAGTATGAAGCAGCCTCCAAGAATATTCAGCTCTCTGATGCAGGGAAGGAAAATCTGTAAAATGAGGTGATTTGCAATGCAATTCCTGGCAGTAAGAAACATTTTACGAAATAACTCTGGGAACTTTTAGCTGTGTCACTTCGTGATCTTCCTCATTTATTAGCAAGTAATCAGCTCATGCAATAGTCTTTGCAAGTACCTGTTCGGGTTAAAAAGTCCTATCTCCTTTATATTTCTTCTCTAATTAGGACAATTTGAACTCAACAGATGGAAATTTTTGTGTAACAGAGGCAACTCACATCCTTTCAAACTTCCCCTTTGTTGGCACCTTTTTGTCAGTGTGCAAACTGGTACATAAACTGTTTTCACACTTACTTATTTGCCAGCCTAGTCACTTGCCATAAAGCTTGATTTCATTTTTGAATGCACTATGCCACATCACAATTACAGGCCAGCACTGCAGCTGGCTATGATTGATATTCCAGTAATGCAAGCATTTTTCTGGCATGCAAGACGAGGCCATCACCTGTGCTGACAAAAAGCTAGAACTGCCCTTTTCTGAATACGCATTGAGCTCAAATTGAAGGTTAATTTCTTAAAGTGCCTTAAAGTGTGGTTTCATCCAGATGAAACGGGGTCACTGAATTACTTGTCAAAGGCAGAATAAGTATGATAATTACCCTCAGTCACCTGTTAGTGCTTTTTATAAAATCCAGTGCTGGTTTCACATCTGAAATCTGAAAATTTTGGACAAAACATCATTGATGGGAGTGAAAATCATAGGTTGTCAATAGCTGTTAGCT
The DNA here is from genome assembly GCA_013399015.1 of Galbula dea. Classification (NCBI taxonomy): domain Eukaryota; kingdom Metazoa; phylum Chordata; class Aves; order Piciformes; family Galbulidae; genus Galbula; species Galbula dea. The sequence continues at coordinate 126,588 of VWZX01010033.1, forward strand.
TCTGCTGATAGCTGACTCATGGGTTGAGCTTTGAAGAGAATTCCAGAGGCTTTCTCCACCTTTATATGTAGTACTCAACATCTTCAGTTGATTTTGTTTCTAGAACCTATTTCTTATCCTAAGAAGATTGAAGCCATGGCCAGGTGAGAAACAGTAGCCTGCCCTGAAGAAACAACATGACTGCTATACACCGCAGGGCTGATTTTCTCCTCTTTTTGATTTTGTGCTGAAAACCTGCCCATTCTGCGTCACCTAGTCCCAAGAAAAATCCTTTCTGTGTACAAAACCCAGCATCTCTGTGAAGAAGTGGTGACATGTAAGAAACCCAATTACATTTGAAACTGACAAGCTATAATAAAGCCAAAATACCTCCCACACCTAGGCTGTGAATGATCTTTGGCACACTGTATGGGGACAGGCAAAACCAGCAAACTTCTCTTACTGCACGTCTTACAGAAAACTGGAGATAGTAAAATACTGCTGAGGTGTGGTCATAGTTAACCTTTACTGCTGCCAGCATCCCTCCCTGAAACAAGAACCACTTCTGTGCTACCTCTTGAACAGTGCCATCTCTGCACTGTCCTTGACCTCAGTGGTGCCAACAAACTTAAAGTTTCCTTAGGTTTAGAAATAAAATATAACAAAACTGACTATTTTCAAGGTGTGATGATATTTCTGGCCAGGAGAAGGGGTTTCATGATTATAAAGAACAGCCTTTCCCACTGGTCTTCTCACCACCAGAGTTAATGCAGTTTTAATATGTGTGCTAAAAAGACCTATTTCACAGAATCACAGAATATTAGGAGTTGGAAGGGACCTCGAAAGACCATCTAGTCCAACCTCCCTGCCACAGCAGGATTCCCTAGACCAGGTCACACAGAAGCATGTCCAGACAGGTCTTGAATACCTCCAGAGAAAGAGACTCCACAACCTCTCTGGGCAGTCTGTTCCAGTGCTCTGGCACCTGAACTGGGAAAAAATTCCTACGTGTGTTCACACGGAACCTCCTATGCTTCACCTTATAGCCACTGCCTCTTGTCCTGTCACTGGGCTTCAGCGAGAAGAGCCTGACCCCATCCACCTGACACTCACCCTTCACATACTTAAAAGCATAGATGAGGTCACCCCTTAGTCTCCTCTTCTCCAAGCTAAAGAGACCCAGCTCCCTCAGCCTTTCCTCATCAGGAAGATGTTCCAGCCCCTTCATCATCTTGGTGGCTCTGCACTGGACTCTTTCAAGCAGTTCCCTACACTGCTATTTGTTGAGGCCATGTTTTGCGTTGCATTATTTCAGACTTCTTCTAATACTTAGGTAGTTGGCTGAGGCAACACATCTTACTACCAGCTGCTACTGGAACAATCCACATGACCTTCCTATAAATCAAACTACAGAAAGAGTCTTGAAGTGGATAGCAGAATGCCTCAGCTAAACAGACTCAGGTGACAAATAAAAGGGAGAGGCTCTCAAATGCAGAATCAGAAAGAACATATGAATTTTGCTTGCACCTGGCAGAGCCTTGAAAGCACATATACTCAGCCTTTTGTTTAGACGGTCACAAATGAGCACTGTGTCCACCTCTTTCTTCCTCCATTTATTGTGTCAAAGATATAAGCAATCTACTCTGCATGTTTGTTCTCCAAGCTCTAACAAGATCTCTCGGAGGCTAAAATATCCTGCATCCTCCTCACAATACAGTTCTGTGCGTCACACATCATTCCAATTACCCCTAAAGTCACTACTAATGGCTTAGGCACACAGGGAAACAACAAGAGTAATAATTATAAAAAAACCCTGCCAATTTAGCTCTGTGTTTGGAGCTGTGTAGTTACAAGGATGCATCTGCTTAGTTAAGTGTTCTGAAGCAGCTCAGGTAAAGAAGATTATTTATAGAGATGATTTTATGCTGTGATACCTTAATAACCATGGCTTCTTCCATGAAAAATGATGTTGACTGCTAGGAAGATTTCTCATCTGACTTCCTGTTAGCACTGGCTCTTCCTTTTCTGGGAAGAGTGTAATGGTTTGGCCCAGGCCTTTTCTTGGTAACCAGCTTGTAACCAGGGAAGTGGTCATGTTCCCAGTATTCCATATGATTTTTAAGTAACTCGGGGTATAAATAAGGAGGGGAAGAGGCCTTCGTGCTGTCTTCCCTTCTGGTGGATCCGAAGACACAGGTTCTCTGCTATTGGTCTCACCCGTGCAGAGGAGTCAAGCCTTGCAGGCTTTGTAGGCCTTGAGAGGCAGCGGTTGCTGGCATCGGTCAGTGTGACTCTGCTATCTTAAGGAGAGTTGTAAGATTCTGTTTTTATTAGTTCTATCCTGGGTTTCAAGTGTACATACCTGTTTTAGTTTCCCTTTTCTCTTTTTTCCTCTTTTTCCCCTTTTTTCCCTTTTTCCTTCCTTTTCCCTTTCCCTTGGGGATTTCCCCTACTGTGTACATAGTAGTTTAATTGTATATAACTGCTATATATGTATATATACTTTTGATATAATTCGGGTTGTTTCGGGCTCTTTAGTTTCTCTTGTAGTTTCTCTAAAACTCTAAGAGGGAAAGAGGGGGAAGGCTTTCACTGTGACCTTGCACATTTGGCAGGGAGCCAGGTCCAAACCATCACAAAGAGGGACCAGTCTGTTTCAGGACACGGTAATAGCATGCCATCATGTCAGAAATGAGTGCATGTCACTTCAGTCAGCATCACCTCTGCTGAATTTCAAGGCTATACTGAATCTTCTCTCTTCTTCCTTTTGGGAAGGGTGTATTTTTTTACTAGTTAAACACCTTTTTCTGAGAAAGCAATTACACAAGATTTCTTTTCCCATGAGGCTCCCATATTTGCTGTAGATTCTAAGTACTTCTTTTCTGTACGATTAAAAGGTAAGTTTTATCCTTCAACAAGAGCAGATATTAATTTTTTTCTGTTATCAAGCTAGGATCCAACTTTCTTAGGAGAACAGTCTTTTTACCTTAACTCTTGAACTGCTCTTTTATCTTTCACTCCCTCTGGAAGACAATTCACTGATGACACAGCTTTGCACACTTTTTTCTGACTAAGGTGCTGTAAACTTTGATTTTAATATTCCACATTCCTAAGTTCAACAACTGTATGCAACTGTGATATCGAATCATGCTTATGCAATTCTATTAGACTAGATAACAGAGCCCAGCAGAATACAAAGTAATGTAATTATAGAAACATTATTTTATATTATTGGTCTCTTAAAACGCTGCATGCTGAATATAGGGAATTGAATTAAATGGTGCATTAATACCTAAGTAGAACGTAAGGAAAAAAAATGAAAGCTGGCTGAATAAGCTTCCCAAAGAGAAGCCAGTTTAGTCTCACTTTGCTTAGTAGAGCTGTTCAAAGTCAAGTCAGACTCTTCTGCAAATCTAGAGTGGGCTTGTTAAAATGGTGGTCTCTGCTTTGCAGCTGCTGATGCTTTTAATGAGGGAAAGTTCAAGGCAAGGTGCTTCTTTGCTTTCTCAGCAGTTCAGCTGTGCAGAGCAACAGCATTTCCTGCCTCTCCCCACTTTCTCACTGACACTTCCAGTCTCATATCCCCATACTTGCCAGCTCCCCATACGTAAGACGTATTAGTCTTAGTTTCAGTAAAGTTATCTCAATAGTCACTGTCACAGAGTTGCAAATCAAGTATTATGGGGTTAATCCTGCTTTGTTTGTGGTGAAGAAAACACAAGAATAGTATCACCCCAAGCAATACTATAACCAAGTCCATCCTGCTAAATCACAATTGCTCTTCACAGCTCAAACAGTCCATGTCCTTTTATTCCACTGGAGCATACTAAGCCACCAAACAACACTGTAGACACTAAGTCTATGACTCAGAAAACTAAGGCTTGCCAGGCTTGGGTGTTTAGAGAATAAATAATTTCACATCTTGTGACAGGTATCATTAATCTGTTTAAATAATTTGCACCCACCAATGCTTGTTTAAGCTCGTTCTCCGTTGCTTCTTGATAAATGAGATAAGAAAAACTTTCTGACACCATCCTAGAAGTTTGGTTCCTATCCAAGAGCATGCTCCCAGGAAGTCAGGGCAACCAGAACAGAGATCTGTAGAACTTCCCCACCCCCACAAGACAAATGTCTCTGTTCTCTTTCAGCATGCATTTCTAACAATCTCTGATTAACAGAAGGAAGTGGGCTCCTTGGAGGTCTCTTGCAGGAGTAAGTGCCTGAAAATAAAAGTTTACAGTCAAGAAATAGCCCTTAGGAGTCTGTTCCCTTATAACTACTGAAATCGAAAATCATGATGAAGCCACACCACTTTGATGTAATATTTCATTTGATGAAGAATCCAAGGTGGCTTGCTTTTGTTTTCATGCAAAAAATAAATGTTTTCTTTCCTCATTTGTTGCAGATTCACAAGAAGACTAAATTGCATTGTTAGCACTGTATTTCTTTTGTAGAAAGCAAGAAAGTTAGAGTGCCAGATTTTCTTTCCTATGTTGAATAATTTAAATAACAAATCTAAAGAAACAATAGGTATGTCATGCCAGTTTCATAGCACTAGATTTTCAGTGTTGCTACGTGTGAAAAGGTCAGTCACACTGACTTAAATGTCCTTCCCCTAAAAAGCATGTTCCTCTTGCTGGAAAACTTATTTCAAATGCCTGACTCCTCTAGAGAGCAACAAACACACAATCTGGGTAATTTCCACTGAAATGGCTGCGCACAGATTTTATGCAGTCAAGTATTTCGTAAGGCTTTTTTGTTCTGGCTTTGAATCTAAGAATCACAGCTGCTTATTTGTTTGCTTTGGTTTTATTCTGGAGCAAGATTGTGAAAGAATCCCAGTTAGTCCCTTTCAGCTGCGCTTCTTCTCACAATCTCATCTATATTCCCCTGTATGCACACACTCACACATCCCTTTACATACAAGCTTAGAGCATTTCAGAGGTCAAAGTTTCTGCAAGAGAGGCTTCTAAACAGGGAGGAGTCCCTAGGATAATCCAGGGGATCACTTTATAAAACAAATCACTCCCCAAAAGCTATGTGACCTACAGGACGCATGGACAATATTACAGGTGTCTAGGTCTGGAACAGATTGGCAAGGCAGCTGACCCAAGAAACCTTCTCTGCAGCACTGCAAAAACCTGTAAGAAAAATGATGAGGTCTCTAGCATACTGGATTTGCTAGTACTATCTGCGTAGGACAAAATGTGCATGACCCCTCTCTGAACCAGCCTCACTCCAGAGCCAGCTCTGCTCAGGGATGTCATCAATGAAGCCTCAGCCTCACAGCAGAAATATTGCTGATTTCTTTCTCCTTTCAGCCAGAATGGGAGGTATTTGTATGACAGATCTCACAACCACAACCTGGCGTGCATCTTCAAACTCTTAAGCACCATCACCAATAAATCTGAACAGTCTGTCCCTGGTGAGGTACATGCTACTATTATTCTCAATTTGGAGGCAACAGGATTTCCTCTGAGCAGTTTGCTGATTTTCCTAGTGCTGCAGGTGGGATCTTTGTCAAAGTCACAACCAGGACCCAGGAAGCACTGCTAGCCCCTCCTGTCGAACCACAGAGCCCTTTGGGACTCATAGCCCTCTTTCAGCTGTATGATAAATGGTGGCTACACAGCTTCATGGGCACTGCTTTATGGACACGATTGCAGTATCTACAGCTTAGATGATTTGCCCTGTCATAAAGAGTGAGGAATTTATGGTCTTTTATTATTGGTAGTCAAATGACACATAGAATAGAGACAAAAGTCTAGCAGGGATGTAGTGTATTAGACAAATATGTAAGCCAGAGAAGTAAGGATGCCAGGCAGCAGAAAATGTGAAGGAAGGAAATTAAAAAAAAATTCTCTTTTAACATAGATCAGCAAGATCATTCATTATAGTCACTAACAGGTTTGGATATCTTGGAAATGTGGGTAAAATCACAATCCTTAAAAAACCTAACAGTGAAAAATCATCCCAATAAGAAAAACATTATGGAATGTGTTTGCTGGCATGAAGCAAAGAAAGGATATTTAACTTAAAATCAAATTCTTGTTGTCCTTCATTTATTTAAAAAACTATTTAATTAACAATTGCTTCCCTCCACACTTCTTATAAATAATCTAATTGTTAGCATTCCCATTCCTAAGGCTAAGAATTAGGTCCTCTGATGTCTAGAAGGTAACTACAATGTGTACAGAAGCAACACTAGTTTCTCCCTGCTGCTATGGCATTCAGTCTTTATGCAATAGAACAGCAAATCTATTTGGAGTAGCCAACTTGACTGATACTCCAAATTCTGCTTAGTTAGACATGGTAAGATCATATAGCAGATACACTATATTGCAGAGAAATGCTCCCTCATATTAAACTTTCATTTGTTGCTTGGGTTTTGTGTGTGTGTTCATTTTTTTTTAAAAAAAGCAAAGGCTAAATGTAAAGTCCTGCATTTTGGGCTTAACAACCCCCAGCAGCGCTACAGGCTCAGGAAGGTGTGGCTGGAGAGCTCCCCAGCAGAGAAAGACTTGGGGGTGCTGATTGACGGCCGGCTGAACATGAGTCAGCAGTGTGCCCAGGTGGCTAAGAAGGTCAATGGCATCCTGGCTTGCATCAGGAATAGTGTGACCAGCAGGAGCAGGGAGGTGATCTTGCCACTGTACTCGGCACTGGTGAGGCCACACCTTGAGTACTGTGTGCAGTTGTGTGCACCGCAGTTTAGGAAGGACATTGAGGTACTAGAGAGGGTGCAGAGAAGGGCAACTAAGCTAGTCAGGGGTCTGGAAAACAGGCCTTCTGAGGAGAGGCTTAGGGAGCTGGGCTTGTTTAGTCTGGAGAAGAGGAGGCTGAGGGGAGATCTTATCGCTCTCTTCAGCTACTTGAAAGGCCATTCTAGGGAGGTGGGTGTTGGCCTCTTCTCCCTTGTGACTAGTGACAGGACTAGAGGGAATGGGCTTAAGCTGAGCCAGAGTAGGTTTAGATTAGATATTAGGAAGAATTTCTTTACTGAAAGAGTGGTTAGATATTGGAATAGGCTGGCCAGGGAGGTGGTGGAGTCACCATCCCTGGAGGTTTTTAAGAACAGGACAGATGTGTTTCTTCAGGGGATGATTTAGGGGTAAGGGTAGTGTAGGGCTACTGGTTGGACTAGATGATCTTGAGGGTCCTTTCCAACTGTAATGATTCTGTGATTCTGTAAATGAAACTATTTCTCTTCTTTAAATCCACCCTGATTGTTTCTGGGGAGTACAGAGATACCATCTACAGACCCCTCCTAAGTAAGCAAATTAGCTGAAAACACAATACAGAAAAATCTAGAGATACTCAGAGACCTGAGGAAAGAGTGAAAAACTGAGATTTTTTTTATCCTAAACAGAAGTCTAAGGAGGTATGTGAGAACACTCTTCCAATGGAATGGAACAATCTTTATTTCATACCGGTGCTGGGTAGGAATGAAAAGCTACATAACAAAAGTACATCAAGAAAGACAGAGGTAAAATGCTAGAAAAACATCCTCGGGCACTGGAATTGCTCAGAAATCTCCACTTCTAGAGATCTTGAAGCCACATCAAGAAAATACTGGTTGAAAAAGATATAGGTGTAGTTGATACAGGCTTAGAACAGGAAAGAATATTGCAGGTCCCCTTTTAGCTGTAATCTTCCATAATGACAAAAAGGCAGACCTTGAGTGGTGTTATTAAAACTACTTTGGATTCTTCATACATTAATTTATCTCTGCTCAGCACTCTGTGACGCCTGTCACTCAATGAATACACATCAATAAAATACATATATTCAATGCTTTAGCATATTGCTTTTCCAGGCTGCAGAATCAGGACAGGTCTAGTCAGGTGAGAAGTATGTCAATCAGAAACGAATCCACAGCCTACAGTGGGTTATTCTACTAGAACACATATTTTTATTGCATTCTTTACATACAACTTATTTCAGCAGTTTTCCCCCTTAATTGTTTCAGAATAATTTTCATTAGTGGAAGCATTAACCACATGACACTATAACACAAAGTCTACCATCATTTCTCAAGTTTTTTGAGTGGAAGATTCTTACAGGTCCCCAAACCTGCACAAATTATTAAGTCATTCTTCTGTCCTACATTGAAATATACCTCTCAGTTTGTTCTAAACAAGCAGTCCAGCATAATAACTTCACATTCAATTTTTTCATTTACAGTCACACTAGCTAACCTTAAACATGACACCTGCAAAGGAGCAAAACTAAATTATTACACACAATCAACACAAACATCACACCCAAATTCTAAACATCTGCAGAACTCTAGTTTTGCTGTTTACTCAGCTCTCACTAATTTGATCTTGCAGCCCAACTAAAGCTTTCTTGGATTTGCACTGATTTAGACTGGTTCCTCATCTCCAAACATTCCCCATCCTTAAAAACAAAATTCTGTTTTAGAAACAAAATTCACACACCCACCTACACTTGAAGAGGAGGGCATGCGAAGATGGTGAACTAACACTCCATCATCTATTCCTTGTCAAACAACCTACTCTCCTTGGTTGAACAGGCTTTGGGTCTTCATGGCTCATATTTGGCATGTGCTCAGGAGGCAGTATCTGGCCTTTGGAAAAGGGTGCTGAAAGGATAGGAGGCTTCAGCACAAGAAGAGAGGCTGTCTGAAACTGGCCCGCAGAGACCATAAAGCAAGCAATAGCATACTTTTCTTCCTAGGCATGAATGACTGACATTTTATTCCAATTTACATTAGATTGCTTAGCAACAGTGAAACTGATTCTTTTTGTGTGTCTGCCACAGCACCTGTTTCAGTGTCCTTCTCTACAGCCCTTGTCCCTAGAGCACTCAGCAACCATACATGTCCCTAGCCTTCATAGATCATATGATTATTATAGAAACATAGAATGGTTTGGGTTGCAAAGGACCTTAAATATCATCTAGTTCCAACTCCCCTGCCATAGGTAGGGACATCTTCGACTAGACCAGGTTGCTCAAAGCCCTATCCAGCCTGGCCTCAAACTTTTTAGGGACGGGGCATCCACAACAGCTCTGGCCAACCTGTTCCAATGTCTCGCCATCCTCACAGTAAAGAATTTACACCTAATATCTAACCTAAACCTAGTGTCTTTCAGATTAAAAGCATTACCCCTTACCCTATCACTACACTCCCTGAAAAATGAGTTCCTCTTCATCTTTCCTGTAAACCACCTTTTAGTACTGAAAGGCCACTATAAGGTCTCCCCAGAGCCTTTTCTTCTCCAGACTAAAACCCAACTCCCTCAGCCTGTCCTCACAGGGAAGGTGTTCCAGTCCCCTGATCATCTTCGTGACTCTCTTCTGGACCCACTTGAGCAGATCCATGTCTGTCTTACACTGGGGGTCCCAGAGCTGAACACAGTACTCCAAGTGGGGATTCACCAGAGCAAAGTTGTCTAGGGTTAGGGGGAGAAACACCTCTCTCCACCTGCTGGCCATGCTTCTTTTGATGCAGCCCAGGATGTGATTGATCACAACATCCGCCCAGAAAAACGTTACTGGACAGGAAGATACTAGCCAGAACCTTCTTCTAGTTAAGATTTCTGCCGCTCAGTAGTCATGAATTTATAGAACTTCTTCTGATATCCACATGAAGCATTTGCCATGTTCTCCAATGTGGAATAGCCTTAGCAACAGACTCACTCTAGCATCCGATGAGTTTGTGCACCTCTGAGAAATCATAATGAAAAGTACAGGAATTGCTTTCCATTAATCATTTTCCATTTCCACAGTGGTAGACTTCTGGATTATGCTCAATTAGATCTTTTGGGACATAGTTATAAAACAATTCACCTTTGGAGATGGGAGAAAGCTCAACAGACTTTGAAGGAATACGCCTGCCACTACAGATCAAAGACATACAATTGTGAACAACACCATTCTTTCCCCAAGAATGATTCCTAAGGCAGTGAAGGCTTATATACTCAAAACACTCTTCAAATGCAGATCTAAAAATTACTGCAGCTAAGCAAATGACACTCACAGACAGAAAACCAACATATGAAACTTCTGTCCCCGCTGCATCATGCACAAAGCTATTGATCGGACTGGCTTCACAAACTGACTTGACTTGCCTCAATGCTGGTTCTCTACTGCCATTTGCAGACATCTCATCCTCCCTGCCATATGAAGCATCATCTGCTCAAGATTTCTTCTGTTACCTCTCTCCTGTCAGCTTTCCTTGAGATTGCCTCTATGGTAAGCAAGAAAATGCCCTGCACTCAAAGCTATTCGCAATGTACCATCTAGCTTTGCCATCGCAGAGGCAGCCATGCTACAAAACCAAGCTCTGGTAGTTTTACTACAGCAGATTTAAACACATTAACTGTGAAACCGGTTATAAAGCTGGTTGCAAAACCACAGGAGGTTTTTCTGAAATACTGGAAGTATCACTGTTGGTATTCTGCATGGTTTTAAATAAAGTAATATTTCTCTTTTTTTCAGGATGCTGCACATAACACTTTTCTGCTTTTTCTACTTCTGAATACTTTGAAAGTATTCTTTCCTAGCTTTTTTTCTGAGGTGCCTCCTCTGTTTACTTACTCTCTTCTTCTTTATGAAAACTTTTGCCTCTGTCTTCTTAACTGATTCTCTGTTGACCACCTGGCTCATCTATACTTTCTTTTTCTAATATCTGCCTGGATTTCTTAACTGTGCAGCTTCCTATCACCTTGTAATGGTCCATTCCCAATGTCCATGCATCATCCTGTGATGTTGCAATTTATGTTAACATTAAATAGCATTAGTACTTGTTAAACTCAAGTACTTCAGGGTGACAATCATTTATTTTCAGTGCAACTTCCTCTTTTACCAAAAATTCAGCCATGCCGTTTCTTAGCAACACATCTATCAGAACAGATTTGTATGGAAGTCTCAAAAAGGAACTGTTAAAGAAAGCTGATGGTTTTGTAATTCTCTATGACTCTAAGGAATACATGTATAACATTAGCACCAACTGAAGTAGAAGACCTTATAAACTTCTCTAATTAGTGCTCCAGCCTCCTAATCTTTGTAGTTCTCCACTTGTCTTGCTCCAGGAGCTCCATGTCTCTCTTGTAGTGAGGAGTCCAGAACTGAACACTGTACTCCAGCTGAGGTCTCACCAGGGCTGAGTATAGGGAAAAGATCATCTCCTTCAACCTGCTGGCAATGCTCTTCCCAATGCGGCCCAGGATACCATTGGTCTTCTTGGCCACAACGGCACATTGGTAGCTCATGGACAATTTCTTGTCCACCAGGACTCTCAGGTCCTTCTCTGTAGAGCTACATTCAAGTAGATCAGCCCCCAGTCTCTATTGGTACATGGGTTGTTCCTTCCAAGGTGCAAGATCCTGCACCTGCCTTAGTTGAATTTTAGAAGGTTTCTTTCTTCCTATCTCTCTAGCCTGTCAAAATCCTTCTGGATGGCTGCAGAGCAATTTGGGGCATCAATCACTCCTTCCAGTTTTGTGTCATCAGCAAACTTGCTGAGGAGGCACCCCTTCCCTTCATCCAGACCACTGATGAATAAATTGAACAATACTGGCCCCAGAACTGACCCCTGGGAGGCACAATTAGTTACAGGCCTCCAGTTAAAAGGATCGCACTGATCACAACCCTCTGAGACAGCCATTCACCAAGTTTTTGATTCATCTCACCATTCACTCATGCAGATCACACTTCCTGAGCTTGCTTATGAGGATACCACAGGAGATGATGTCAAAACCCTTGCTGAGATCCAGGCAGACAATATCCACAGCTCTCACCTCATCTATCTAGCCAGTTATCCCACTGCATAAGGCACTCAGGTTCATCAAGTGTGATTTCCATTTCATGAATCCATGCTGACTACTCCTGATTATCTACTTATCTTCCACGTGCTTAGAGATGGTCTCCAGGATAAGCAGTCTCATCATCTTTCCAGGGATGAAGGTGAGGATGAGTGGCCAATAACTCCCTGGGTCTTCTTTGATGCTCTTTTTTAAGACTGGGGTGACATTTGCTTTCTTCCAGTCTTCAGGCACCTCCTCTGACTGCCATGACCTCCCAAAGATGAAAGTGGCCTAGCAATGATGTCCACCAGTTCCCTCAGCACTCGTGGGTGCATCCCACAAGGGCTCATGGATTTGTGGGTGTTAAGTTTGATTAAGTGGTCTCTAACCCAATCCTCCTCAACCAAGGGAAAACTTTATTTCTCCAGACCCTCTCCCTGGTCTCCTGGGTCAGGGACTCTGAAGTGCTGACCTTGGCAGTGAAGACTGAAGCAGAGAAGGCATTCAGTATCTCAGCCTTCTCTACAACTGCTGTAGCAACTGTCCCTGTTCAATTCAGTAGCAGGCCTGCATTCTCCCTGGCATTCCTTTGTTATTGGTGTATTTGAAGAATCCCTTCTTGTCATCCTTGACATCCTTACCCAGATTTAATTCCACATGGGCCTTGGGCTTCTTTGTTGCATTTCTACATACCCCGAGAACCTCCTTATATTCATCCCATGTGGCCTGTCCCTGCTTCCACTTCTTGTGTACCTCCCACTCATGCCCGAGTTTTGACAGGAGTTCCTTGTTCATCCACATAGGTCTTTTGCCCCTTTTGCTCAATTTCCTGCTCATGGGGATGTACCAGCCTTGTGCATGGAGGAAGTGATCCTTGAGTATTAACCAACTCTCTTGGACTCTTCTTCCCTCCAGGGCATGTTCCCATGGGATTCTTCCAAGAAGTGCCCATAAGAGGCAAAAGTTTGCTCTCCAGAAGGTGAGGGCTGCACTCCTCCTCATTGCTCTACTTCCCCCGTTGAAGGATACTAAACTCCACAATTTCATGGCCACTGTACCCAAGGCAACCCCCAACCTTCACCTCAGCAACCAGATCTACCTTGTTTGCAAGTATGGCATCTAGGAAAGACTGCAAGCCAAAGCAAACCACTCACAGTCTCAGTCCTATCTTGGACTGGACTATATTCAAAACCAAAGTCTTCAATGGTCACAAAAACTAGCTCTCTAAGGATTAGACTGCAAAAGACAGACATGTGCACTTCACACATGAATACTCTCACTTCACCCAATACTAAATAAGCAAGAATCAGATTCCAGTGCAGGAACATAATTCCTTAATATCTCATTCTCTGGAGTCCCCAGATTTATACCATAATTTCAGTAAACACTGGAACAGGTTGCCCAGAGAGGTTGTGAAAGACCGATCCCTGGAAGCTTTTAAGACAAGGCTGGATGTGGCTCTGGGCAACCTGATCTAGTGGAAGGTGTCCCTGCCAGGCAGGGGGGTTGGAACTAGATGATCTTTAAGGTCCCTTCCAACTCTGACAATTCTATGATTCTAAACTGAAAGTTTTTCATTTTTGGAGTCTTTAGAAAGAATCCATTTCCCTTGACAATTTTTCTTCACCTTATCTGACTTAGCCAGATGAGGGGGTTTTTGGTGGTTGCTTTCTGGTTTGTTTGGGTTGTTCGGTTCCACACCACCCCCCCATATCATGTGCTAAGCTCCAACTAGCTAGTTAATTAGAAGTGTAGACAAAACGAAATTTGGGGATAGGGTGAAAGAGTGAAAACAAACATGATGCATTAAATCCTATGAACAGAAAATGTAAAACAGCAATACCAAGAGCCTAGTTCTCTTCATCTTAATATCAACTGAGAGTAATTTACAGAATTGACAATGCTGCAAAATCCCTATGAATGACACTGGAATCAGGACTGTTGTCTTTGTATTAAGAATGATGACAACCTTTTTTGGCAAATGAAGTCTTGTGCTGCTGTGACACTTAGTTGTACCACTGAAAGGCAGCATCTGTAATACACGGTTGCACATGAATTGTTTTAGGAATGGGTTAACTTAATTGACCTGTGTTATTCCCATGAGGAAATGCCAAAAAGGTAATTGCCCATATTTGTATACTACATTATAAAGAATGGCATTTTCATGTCCTAATGTTTAACTGAAAATTTACAAAATCCATTTAACTTTCTTCCTGAGAAATTGATTTCTCTTTCTTACTGAGGTAACCTGAAATTCCAACTCTGGTCATGCTCAGACAAAACCCCTACTGAAGTCAGTGGGAGTTTTGTCAGGGAGAGGATTAAAGATGGCAGATTTTTCTGCATGCAACTAGAAATGTAAACACAGTGAAGATAGGTTTTCATTATGTTGCTGCTGGCATTACTAAAATTAGCAAGACTGGTCTTTCACATTTCAGTCATGCACTCTTGCAGAGGAAGGATGGCTGTGAAGCGGACAAGCTAGTTTGCTGGAGAGTGCTTAAAGCTGGGCTGGGAGCCAGCAGAAGTGAATTCCGTCTGAATCCTCTCCCTTCTGCACTTCTCTTTAAGGCCTAAGAATAAGCAGCAAAGGAGCAAAGAAGCAAGCCTGGACCTCAGCAAACAGCACTACTTGGAGGCAGTGCCACACACTCATCATAAAAACCTACCAAAGCTATCCACAGTATCTGTGTCATTCCAGCCCTGTGAGCATGCCTGGGCGCACATCCCTTCAGGAGGAGTTAAGGCAGGCTCTGTGCCACAGAGATGAGAGGAAGCAGTCAACACTTAACAGCTTCACTGGCCTTCCACTAGGGGCAGCCGGACCACACTGGCAATCAGAGAAGCCCATTATTCTCTAGTGGGGTACGTGGCTCTGCACGGAGGGGATACTGCACTGACTTGAGGTCCTCAGGTTTTGCTACCTGCTTCCTCCACTTGGTCATGTTACTTTAGACGCATGGAGAAACTAATTTTAAAAAAGTACATGGCTCATTGACCGTGTGTTTGAGATTATTTTGTTCTCCAGGACAGTTTCCAGAGACATTAGAATTTGGTTTCATAAGACAGTACCAACTTTTCTTACTTTAAAGGGCCATATCTTCATGTTTTCACAATGTGGTATCAAAACCCAAGGAACAAAGATACGCCAACTTGAAATAGCTAAGTTATCTACACTAGCCTGCAAAATGAAGCAAAGATTAAGTTCTGAGCTATTCAGCCATTTACATTTTTATATGGAAGCAAGGATAATGTAGGATGTCACTACAGATGTAATTTTTAAAATGAAACCTCATTTTCAAGAGTATGATTACAACAGATTTCTGATGTTCTGTATCACTAGCAATGCCATCTGGCACCAATTTAATTTCAAACTGCCAAGCAATTATTGCTAAAAAATGAACTAATACTCATTTTATGGGGTATTTCTTATAATGCTTAATGAAGAAATCCATGTTTAGGGACCAACATCACTTGCAAAATAAAGATCAATAGTACTAACAATTAAAATACCAACATAAAGATGTAAGAAGTCCTGAATTTAAAACAAGCTAGCCCTGTTGAATTAAACTCACTGATATGGATTCTAAAGCAAGTTTTAAATTATATTATACATAAAGTCATTCAATACCAGTAGTAAAAACTGAGATTATTCACTCTGTTAGTAACATGACTAAAACTGTAAGATACAGCACTATTTTACACCTACATAATCTCCTAAAAGATCATTTTGTAGAAAAAAGCCCCAAAATATGCACAAAGATCTTACATGGAATCTGGCTATTATGGATTGCACACCACAAAGCCCTTACACTTTTGGAATTAAAACTGAATTGCTTCATTTTGTTGGAATTTCCTTTCCACATTAAAAGTTTGGCAAGACCTAAGATGCTTACTCCTACAAATGTTCACAGACAGTGAATTCAAAGCTTCAAAATTTACCATTCCCAAATAGTAGGGAGCAGTAGTAGTTACAAATGGCAAATATTTGAGTTGATCTCTTGGCTGGTGTGAATTGGTTAAAGGATTTGACTCATACCTTTCTCAGCTTCTACTAATTTTAAGTTGCTCGTGGTTTTGCATCCCGTGCAGATAGATTCACTGCTGGACAGACTGATGTGTTAGCATTTTACAGTTACATGGCATACACATAAACACAATGCAAGGAAAGACATGGGGGAATCAGGCTGCACAATCCGTGCACCTGCAGTTGCAATTTGTAGGTAGCAATGACAAAAGCTTTCAGAATGCTAAAACAGTTGTACATCACTCAGAGACAATTTAATGTGGTACAGTAAGAGCCCGCCCTAGAATCATGAAGCAGCTAAAATTAAACTTGAGTAAGTGAAGGATGTGACTTCAGGCAGGACCACACATGCATGCACGATTTCTCCTATCTGTAATTGCAGTGATGACAAAAATCTCAGAAATAAATGCCCCAGACTTATATTATAGGGGAAGACAGTGCTGCACTCTATCTGAGGTCAGAGCCAGGGCTCTGGTGTAACCAGGCAAGCATCTGCACAGACTCCTTCCATCCTGCAACATACAGATGGAATTCCTTATGAATGCAGTGAGGTAAAATTACATTTATATTGTATTAAACAAATAAATCACACAGTAGCCTGATTTATGACACCCAAAGCAAGACCTGCATGTCTCCAAATGGGGAAAAGCATCATAAGTTTTTCAGACTTTCCACTCCCCTCCTACAGTCCATCAAACCCCTTGTAATTAGATGACAGGATAACTCAGTCTCTCAGCCACCAATCCTCTGCTTCATCTACCAAAGGCTGCCCTTTTCTGGTACAAATATCTGTCCCCCGGCAATCACTGATCAAACTGCTATCATGTGGACCATCAATAAATCAGTACTGACTACAACTGCTCTCACCATGAGCAAAGTCCAGACCAGAACCCTGGAGTAAAAAATGTAGAGCCCCACAGTTAGGAACCCTAGAAGCAACACCATTACCTCCTAACCCAGGCAACAACCACACTCGGGTTCCAGGGTAGTTGAGTTCAATGGTAACAGGGTTATGTATGCACTTGAATTTCAACAAAATTGCAGCAGTGAATGAAAACTTGGCATCCTCTTTAGAAAGGAAAAGCAGTTATGATAAATCTTTGCCTTCCTCTTGAAGAGGCATGTGATTGTTCACTTTTTTTTTTAAATGTAATGATGTAGAGTAGTAACTGTGACTTTTCACCTGGAAAGAGATTATGCCAACTCCCAAGGGAAAACCAATGCTGAAATACAGGAAAAGGTAATCTGTAATACCACACAAGCTGGTCTATGCATGTTCTGCTTCAAAAACTGTAGCTCAAATGCCTGGTTGTTACTGGAGGAAGGAAATGCTCAGGCACTTCACAGTTAACTTACCTGATATTGATTCATACAGAATCACAGAATCATTACAGTTGGAAAGGACCCTCAAGATCATCTAGTCCAACCGATAGCCCTACACTACTCTTACCCCTAAATCATCCCCTGAAGAAACACATCTATCCGCTTCTTAAAAACCTCCAGCGATGGTGACTCCACCACCTCCCTGGGCAGCCTATTCCAATATCTAACCACTCTTTCAGTAAAGAAATTCTTCCTAATATCTAAACTAAACCTACCCTGGAACAGCTTAAGCCCATTCCCTCTAGTCCTGTCACTAGTCACAAGGGAGAAGAGGCCAATACCCGCCTCCCTAGAATGGCCTTTCAAGTAGCTGAAGAGAGCGATAAGGTCTCCCCTCAGCCTCCTCTTCTCCAGGCTAAACAAGCCCAGCTCCCTAAGCCTCTCCTCAGAAGGCCTGTTTTCCAGACCCCTGACTAGCTTAGTTGCCCTTCTCTGCACCCTCTCTAGTAGCTCAATGTCCTTCCTAAACTGCGGTGCCCAAAACTGCACACAGTACTCGAGGTGTGGCCTCACCAGTGCCGTGTACAGTGGCAAGATCACCTCCCTGCTCCTACTGGTCACACTATTCCTGATGCAAGCCAGGATGCCATTGGCCTTCTTAGCCACCTGGGCACACTGCTGACTCATGTTCAGCCGGCTGTCAATCAGCACCCCCAGGTCCTTCTCTGCTGGGGAGCTCTCCAGCCACACCTTCCCGAGCCTGTAGCGCTGCTGGGGGTTGTTACGACCAAAATGCAGGACTCTACATTTACCCTTATTAAAACTCATCCCATTGGCCTCTGCCCATCGATCCAGCCTGTCTAGGTCCCTCTGCAGAGCCTGCCTACCCTCAAGCAGATCGACACTCCCACCCGGCTTAGTGTCATCTGCAAACTTACTAAGGGTGCACTCTATCCCCTCATCCAAGTCATCAATAAAGATGTTGAACAGGAGAGGCCCCAACACTGACCCCTGAGGGACACCACTCGTGACCGGCCGCCAACCAGACTTGACTCCATTGAGCACAACCCTCTGGACTCGGCCATCCAACCAGTTTTTGATCCAGCCAAGCATGTGCTCATCCAAGCCACGAGCAGCCAGCTTCTCTAGGAGAATGCTGTGGGAAACTGTGTCAAACGCCTTGCTAAAGTCAAGGTAGACAACATCCACAGCCCTTCCTTCATCTAATAAGCAGGTTACCCCATCATAGAAGGAGATCAGGTTAGTCAGACAGGACCTGCCTTTTGTGAAGCCATGCTGACTGGACCCGATCCCCTGGCTGCTCTGCAAGTGCCGCACAAGTGTACTCAGGATGATCTGCTCCATCAGCTTTCCTGGCACAGAAGTCAGACTGACAGGCCTGTAACTTCCCGGATCATCCTTCCTTCCCTTCTTATATATGGGGGTAACATTGGCTGATTTCCAGTCTGCTGATACCTCCCCAGTCAGCCAGGACTTTTGAAAAATGATGCAAAATTGCTTGGTGAGCACCTCCGCCAGCTCTTTCAGCACCCTTGCGTGCAGCCCGTCTGGCCCCATGGATTTGTGCTCATCCAGGTGACGCAGCAGGTCACTAACCATCTCCTCTTGGACTAGGGGGAAGTCACACCTTTCCGTGACCATATTCCATGTATTGAAAAAGAAGACGGCTGAGCAATTAATGACAACACAGAGTTACTGCTTGTGTTGCAAAAGCCTTCACAAGATTCGATGAGGACTCTAGTCACTGGGCTACCTGCTACCCAAAAGACATCACCAAGACAGGGAGACAGTTACATTATAACAGAGGCACAGTACCTCAGACTTCCAGAAGATTACTTTTGGCTTATAAAAGATAAAACTAAGAGAGAAACTAACTTTCGAGGTCTTTTATGCATTCAACTGACATTAATAGAAAAATCAATGAGCAGGGCTTACCATGAACAAGTCAACACTGATATTCTTTTGTACTTCAACTTTTGTCTCTCATATTAAGAGCAACATATGCTGGTTTGAATCTGAATTAATATGGAAGTTTTATGTAAATGTTTTCTTCTACAAAGCACAGACTTATCAAGACCTCACATTTTGTTCTAATTCTTTCAGCTGATCTGTACAGCTACATAAAGCCCTCCAATTTTCCTAGGAGCCTTAAGGCATTTAGCAGAAATGAACCACCTTCTTATGATTATGCATTGACTAGGTACAAGCTCACCAGGAATCTCTGACCTTCACTCTAGGATCTCATGGGGCAGAAAAGTGAGAGTTATCATATGAGCTCTGACCTCAGCATCATGCTAAGTCTCATCAGGAAGCATTAGTATTGGTTACATGGCATGCTTCTTTAGGAAAAGGGAATTCTGGTTAGGCAGCAAGGTCTATGCTGGGACATCCACTGGAGTAAAGATATTACAAAACCTCAGCATGGGCTGACAACAATCTGAAAGAAACACTACCCAGCCCATGGACAAAGGTTTATATAAAACTAGCTGTTTTCCTTGATTGTGTTCTCTGAGACAGGGATGACACATCCATTCCTGAGGCACCACTGACTTTAATGCTGCAGACACTGAAACTGTGCTAAAACCCTTCCAGGGAAAATGTGGTGACTTTTCAGTGGGATCACATGCGTCATCAAGAAACTGCACAATCAATTGCTCATCTGGCCAGAAGCAGTTTCACTACTTTATGTTCTCTTAGTACTAGCTATCAAGCTAATATTACTATTAGCTAAATAATATTAGTTGCTAAGACTTACTGAGGGACTATGCTTTGTGGTGTCATCAGTATGTAGTTTCCAATGAACACTGGTGCATTTCACTTTTGCATATCAGCATTCTTGGGAAGGTGTCATGGCTGAAACAGCCAGTTGGATATTTGGCTTCTTCTGGATTCTGGATTTGGATGTGCAAGTAGCAGAGCACTTATATGTAGCAAGAGTAAGTGAAAGTATGAAAGACACTGCACATTCATATTCTTACTTTTCTGAGACACTATGTGGAATTTTACTGGTTACAGTTATAATGTGTTACAGAACTATATATGAAGTTTGCTATGATGAAAAATAAAGACATAATAATGGCATCAAAAAAATGGCTTAATGGGAACAAACTATGAATCTGGAAACTACAGTAGAAAAGCAAATTGCATAAATAAACAAGAGGGTTTTAGATTAGATTTTCAACTACTGGAGGAGGCCGTTCATGTTGAACACAGTATCAACTTGTGCATCAAACAAGAACTCTAATCTGAATTAATTTTCAGCTCTCCTTCAAATGCACCTGTCTATCCTGTTTACATGCTTTTATCTTTTATCACACACTATGAACTGCTGTTCTCCATTTTAAGAGGACTATTTTAGTTGAAATTCCATTCTCTGTTTATAGACCTTAATGACACCTGGCTCCTCTATTATTAACTCTCCTCTGATGATGAAAGCTCTAGAGCTCTGGATAGTAACTCAGAAGCCAAACAAAACATTATCATTTAAATCTAAAGTATCTTTCATCTGCAACAAACTACCTAGAGAACACTTAGTTTAGAAACCTGCACACTACATTTGCTTTTTATAGGTAAAACACATTAACAAAAAAGTATTTCAAATTGAATTATCTTAACATAAGAAATCTGAATTTTGTGACATTTTGAAACCATTCTCATGAAATAACAATGTACAAATAACTGCTTATTTTGTGCTTTGGATTTTTGCTTCAGAGTCTGATTACTAATACGATATATGAAGAAACATTCATTATTTAATCTGAAAGGTGATCTTTAAATTCATATTACTTGTAAAATAGTAACAGAATTAGAAAAGTAAACTATGAAATTAACTTCTTATTTTCACAGTATGCGAATGCAGAAATTAGACTGAAATACAATTTCTCAAGATAAAAATATTCAATACATGCTGTTTGCATTAATTTCGTATTTCAATTAACAAAATAAAGACTGTTAAATTACCATTCATGTTCATGAAAAGAACAAACCCTTGTTTGCATTTTTACATTAATTTGGATTATCAAGAACATTTTCACTTTTGTCTTTACTTAGCTCTATTCTTTGTTCTCCTTAAATAGTAACTTCTTGCACTGCTGAGACTGCAAAACTTGTGTTAAGAGTATTTTAATGGCAAGCTTGCTACCATTCAAAATAAAGTCCAATGCATCACAATTTCAGTATGTTTTCTATTTGGTGAAGCATTTAATGAATCTAGTATTTTATACTGTTTAAATATCTTCTTTAAAATAACTGTATCTACCAAATCAAAATTTACGTGTAATAGCAAGTCTTAACTAAAGTGTCTCTAAGAAAAAGAATAGACCTTTATACCAAGCCTATTTCTTCTAGATAGTGAGGATACATAAAATTACTTACAAAACCATATTTTACATGGGCAATGATAAAAAAGCAAACATGTAAAAAGTACTATATGACAGTAAAATTGTGCCAATGGGCGAAAAATTCTGAATTCCCTATGGGCATATGAAACAGATCTCGTAGAATGCTCAGAGATGTGTTGAGCTCCCTGAAATGCATAACCAAATATTTCAGAAGCAAGAAAATGAACATGAACATGCACATCCATTATAGTTCAAATATAGCAATCAAATTCATGGGAAAAATATGGCATGTTCTAGAAAAAAATGAAACAAGGGAAAAACTTGGGCTTAAACTGTGGCATAAACATTTCAACATTCTTGTGTACCCTGTTTCATTAGATCTGTCAAGAAATCTAGATGGTCCAGACCAACAAACAGAAGTCCTAAAGCAAAACACTCCCTTCAAAGCACAGCACTGATGTTTCCTCAAAATAATCTAGAAGATCAGCACACTTTACTTGAGGACTTAACCAACCAACTTTTTCTACTTTAAGTTCTGAGCAGATGAAGCATGGCCTGACATGTAAAACTTAAGTCTTATGGCCAACAGTCTAGTATATAGTTGTTTCATCTCAACACACACACACCTGACTGAATGTACATTAAACACACATTAATTAAATTAAAACAAATAGAAATAAAACTACTGTAAACAAGCTTATGGAGGGGCAGAGGATGTTTTTGAAAAAGAGCAGCCACTCAACATGCTATAGAAATGTAATTACGGAGTTAAATCTCACTGTTTATAAGAAAACAAATGCAACAATAAGCACATTTATAAGAAGTAACAGGTGAGGAACCAAAAGATCCACATATTTTCCAATACACTGCATAATTATTAATGAAATACTAGATGCGATCAATTTACAGAGAATGAAAGACACAATGACAATGAATTATAAAACTTTATTGGCCTGTTAAAAGTTCAGTATGTCAGGTACATTTTCTTTAAGTATAGATTATCCAAACTGTCACAGGAGTACTTGTGAATAAAACCAATTATTTCCTGTTATTTGCAAGAAATATAAAACAGTTTCAACATGAAGAACTAGAGGGGAGAGAAAAGACTCCCTGATTGCTGATGAATTACAGCAACATATTTTTTTATGATATGATGTTGTATTATGGTAGAAGGCATTATATCATTTAGAATATTGTTGTTTTCAATATGTGAAAAATAAGATTTTAGTGAGGAAATTCTTAAGTTCTATACTTTGATGCCAACAGAATGACTTTCTTCCTATTTTTAAGTTGAACCTGAAATACAAGAAAGACCAAGGAACACAGGGACACCGAAAGGCAGTGAAAGACATTTCAAATGTATTTGCCAAAGACTCTGATCTTAGATTTGTGCAGCAGTGTGGCAGCCCAGCTATGCTGCCAGTAATATCAATGAAATACCAGTAAAGCCAGTAATATCAACAAAACAGCTGTGTCAGGAAAAAAATTTGGGTTTTTTCCCCTTTTTTGTGGACACACCTGGGGAGTGAGCTGTACATTGATTACATCAGAGAAAAATCGAAGCCATCAAAAAGGTGGTCATAACTTCACCCTCTACCTTCTTGACTATCAGATAGATCCCTGAAATCTTATATGGTTGTTTTTGTCATTCCAGCAAGGAACAAAGTAAAATGAAAGTGAAAACGTGCATGTGGTGAGGGACGTTTCCTCCTAATTAAGATATAATCTGCTTAGTAACTCTGCTGCGAGTTGTGGCCTCTGGGGACTATGGAGGAATTGCTCTCCTCAAAATGAAGCCTGCACCTCTGCTCCACGCTACAATGCATGCTTATCCACTCCTTGCAGCTGCAAAAATACAACTAATCCTGGATGGATGCTATTATAATTAGAAGGGTATGGCACGTCCATATCAAAACAATACACACTTTAATGTGGGCTCTTTCAATCTATCTTTTTTTTATGAAAATTAGTTAACCAGTTAACTTTGAGGTTTGATTAAAAGACTAACATTTTCTACAAGTTTGATCATACAGTCTACATGCTTGCGGAACTAAACACCTATTTTTATTTCCAAATTATCCATGATTTTCTGTTTTCACAGTAGACTCAATTTGTATGTACAAAACAGAACAAACAAGCACCAGCTTCAAAAGTTTGCGAATACACAGTCCCACAGAAGTGGGGCAATGAAATGGGCTGTGAAACATGAAATACTCTGTACCAATGTTATGCACTCCCTATAATGCTATATTTATAACTGTCAATACTTCCATCCATCCACAAACTCTTGCTGTGGTGATTAGATGACAAAAAAACCAAAATCTGGAATATTTTACACCATCACATAATGACGGCAAAGGCCTTCAAAGGATGTTCAGAGACCCTGCACATTTGTAGCCTATAGAGAAGAGAACTTACTGCAGCTCACAAAGACGGATGTTGAGCTGTCTCAAGAACAGAAAGGAACGAAAGACAGGACCACTGAAAACTGGAAGGAACAGAGGAAGGCACAGATAATGATGAGGAAGAAGAAAACACTGAAACCCTTCAGTTAAGCTTCTGGGATTTTCTTTTAAATGAACATGAACAAAATACTTAGGTGTATTCATTTAAATCTTTCAAATCCATTAAAAAGTTTTGAATTATTTCAAATGTTAAACATGTAACTGGAAAAGGAGGTCTGAATTGAAAAGATGTCGAAGAAGATACACTTCTTAAACTTTTTGATAATGGCTTAAAACTTTACAGATCACTTGCAAGTTTTTTAGCATTCAAACAGCTGCAAAGTGCAGGTCTTCATGCTGATTATTGATTGTCAACTTACCATGGATGGCTGGGTGAAGGGACTGAGAAACTGAACCTGTGTATGAATGCTGTTATGGAAAAAGCCAGTAGGAAGTGTACTGGTGACTCCCACGTGGCAAAATTCTGTAAGTTTTTTAATCTTTGAAAAACTGTGCTTAGGGATTGGCTGCACCCTAGGAACAAATTATAGATTTTTGCCAGCAGTCAAAGAGCAATTCCTGCAAGAACTATTTGAAGTACAACTGTTACCAAGTAGATGTCCACAGGTTTTCCTGGCACTGCCTTCTGCCCCCAAGGATCTTGTTTCTGCTGAAATGAATGGTTAACTTCACTGCTCAACAGAGGAGATCCAGTTGGTAGTCAAAGGCAGTAGAAAGGGTAGGGACTGACTTGTACAGGTTAGGGTACTCAGACATGCATGTTGCCATACAAATGTGTTACAGCACCCTCCATCTGCCCTGGCAGTGAGCTCCTATGACTCCCATCAAAAAAAGACATGGTTGCCAAACACCTTCCTCTGGGAACAGCTTTTGCAAGGGTCCTCACCTTGCCTGGCAAGGCAGGCAGCTGCAGCAAGCACAACACAGATCCCAGTCTCTGCCTGGGAACAATGCACTCATCTGCAACAGAGTCCTGGCTACTGATTAAATTTCCACCAAATTTATCACAAATAGTTTTATTTAAAAGACTGATGACATGCCTTGCCTCACACCAAAACACCCCTGGTTGTGCTTCCTCTACACTCCCCCAACTAATATGCTCATCAAACTGCTCATCACTTTATCTCAGTACTTCTCTGAGTATACTAAATATCAATTTAAAGCTTCTCTGAGTATATTCAATACCAATTTAAAGGAAATAATAGTTTAAATAAACCCTTTCTAGCAGAACATTAGAAATATGCTTTTATTTTAGTTTGATATCTGGCACAACGAAAAAAATAGGAACTATACCTTGAGACATTTCATAGCCTTTTTTATTGCTCAGTGAAACAATATAAAAGCTTTTTAATGTCAGATCCTGGATGTTCAGCAACTTTTACCATGTTAATGGTTCCTGCATGATTCTTAGTTTATTTTAAGTCTCACTTTATTTTAAGGAGGTCAAGAATTTGGAATTAACTGAGCCCTTTATAAACCAACACCATTTGAGTAGATCAGAATCTTTACAGTTACAAGCAGTGTCACTTACAATCAAGCTAAAAGACAGGAGCTAGATACTATAATTTCCACAGTAAAAGTTTAGCTCCCTTAGCTTTAAGAGGCTCTGTCCACATATTGAACAAAAAACATCTTAGGAACATGTAGTCGTCTTCTATCAAGCATTAAACATCTGCATTAAGACATTCTAAGTAATAAATCATGTGCTGTAATCCATAAGGTTTTGTGAAAATCTGCATCAAGTAATAGTGCTCTGAATGGCTAATATAAAAGATATGGTACAAAATATGTAAGAAGGATATTCTACAATATATATAAATATATATATTTTATCGGTGCATAAATCAGTTGTGGTTTATTAAAGTTACCTCCATGATTACATAAAATGCAAAATACTGTGTCAGTATATGCTGAAATATTTGAAGATCAAACCTGCTCCTATACCATAAGGATGAACTGCAAAGTGCTCCAAAATAAATTACAAGAAAATTATGTAAAATCCCCAATCAATAACTGTGCACATTTATGCATATAAATATTATGAATCAGAAAGAACTGCCTTTTAAGACTAAATATTTCCAAAATCAACTGCCAAATTCCAGATCTGCAAGTTTGCCTTTTCCCTGCCAAAAGAAAAGGGTTCAGATTCTCACCTCAATTATTTGGCAATAAATTGTGAACACATAACTAAAATATGTTGACTTTGTCCCAGTAAACTAAAGACTGGAATCTGGGCTACTGGGTTAAGCTCTGCTCACAGTCCAACTTATATTTGATGTAACTCCACTGACTTCATTTCAAATACTGCTGACTTAAATGATCCTCCATTGATTTGGAATCAGCCAAGTAGCATCAGATATTATTACAACAGGAGGAGAGATTCATAGGTAAGCAAGAAGTCTGAGAAGAGAAAAACTACAAAGAAGTTAAAAAGAGAATCAGTAAGCAGAAGAGAAAGTTAGTGTGTCTCTAAAGTAAGACCATGTCCACTTACACTTATGGAGGAAAAAAAGGAGACATTCCAAATATTGTTTCTGAGAAATACTTGTTGACATCTAACTTCAAACAGGAACTATGAAGGATATCCTTAATTGCTGCCATCCCTAATTGCTGCCATCCCTCCTGAAATCACCACGGTATGTGTGAGTGACAAACACCATGATTCCTAGGTCATCACTAGACGTCCAGCTCTGTCCTATTCTTTAATGTGGGAAAAAAAATATATCTTTGGGACAGATTTTGGACAAGAAAGCACTTTAGCCACTGGCAAGGGAAAGAAAATATCTCACTACACAGGCCCAGAAGAATGCAAATGTGAACATATTTCTTGACTAATAAGGATATTTCTAAAAATTCAGCACAGCAGAAATAAAGAACTTGGATGCAAGTGACTGAGGAGAACACAAGGAAAAAATCAAAGAATAAGAGTCTTAAAAGACAAAGGGCAATCAAATATATGGAAATAGCACAAAAGAGTCAGACAGTACTGCAGAAACAGAAGGACAGTATATGCTGTAAGAGACCTTAGCAAAAGAAAAGACAACATTGTTTCAGTGGAAGAGTGAAAATGGCTGAAATTTAGAAACAAAAACAATGAAAGGCAAATCAGGACAAATAAAACAGGATTATCACTTCTTTTTTACTAAAAGTAATTGTAAGGAGTTAAAATCAAACTGTATCTTAGAAATACAATCAAAACACATGGAAATGTAAGCATCCATCTGAGTCTTTTGCTGCCAGTATTTGTAGCTAACTCTTGATTAAAAAACCTACCAACTTCATACTTTTTACTATGATTCCCTAGAATGTAAAGATCAAAGTATGAACTGAGAATTGGATAGCTAAATAGCATGAAAATTAACATTTAGCACTATACCTAAATGCAGTCTCCACACTGGCAAGATGCTTTTGCCTTTGCTTAGCTTTACTTACTATGCTAAACTTCTCAGAAGAAAGTGAGCTATCCTCTGAAGTATACTGAAGCATGCTCTGAAGTGTACTTCACAGTGAACAGTTAAATAAGCCTATTAGTATACAGTCTGAAAGACCAACTTTATAGTGTGACTCTTGCCCTTGGCTCAGAAACAGCATTTCAGCCTAATAAAGATTTCCACCTTTACTCAAACTTATGGACTGTACTGTATAAGCACAATCTAACTGAACATGTAAGTGATGACACTGGTTCAATCTTGAAATGCACTACCTAACAGTATTGCCACCTTTCTGCATACAGCTCACGCTCTCCATCTTCCTGGTAAAGTCAGTGGAATCACACACATAAATAAGATTCGCAGGGCCAACTCTGCAATTTACTGCTTTAGGATTTAAGGCCACATCCTGAAAATATACAATAATACAACTTTAAGGATGTCAGCATTCCCACTGAAATTAATGTTTACACACACACTTAAATTAAGCATTTGTTGAAGTTTTGCAGAGCCATTAACAAAACAGAATAAAAGCAACTTTGCAGTTCACCTTTGATAAATATTATTTATAAAAATAACATCTTTCCAGTTAAATTCAAACAGAAAAAATTGACAGAGGAAACGATGTAATGTGATTTCATCTCATTGTCATTTTGGAAGACATACTGAGGACAAGGCAATAGGAAAGAATGCGATAGCTTATTCCTGGACTTATCTTGAGTTTTATAGTTGCCTCAGGGCTTGGCTTCACCCTGCTCTTGCAAAAACAGCTACTGATTTGAATTTACTTCTATAGTTCTCCAAACAACCAATGTCTAAAAGAGAAGTCCAAGGGAGATGGCACTTCACTGGGCAAGAACACTGTACACTCCCTAGTGTGCAGCATACAGCTTCCACAAGCTCACAGCCCCTCTCTCATCTTTTCCTTATTTCATTTACCCATCCAGTGGAATCTTATGAAATAAAACAAAACCTAAAAGAAATAAAATAAAATGTGAGAAAACATGCTTAAAAAAAAAGTGAAAAAGGTTAATACAAAAGTCCAAACACAAATGAATACTTGACAATCAAACACATAAACATAAAATGCATTTAAAGCATACATAAAATACTAAATAAAACCTGTACATTAATTTATGAACATGACAACATTAGCTCTCTCTTGTGGCCAGTGATTTTATTTGTTAACTAAAAATGTACAGGCCACACTAACTCATTTGTCTTTAAAGTATCAAAATACTTATACTGAGCTATAAAGTATTAAATGTAGAATTCTCCAACCAGGGACTGTGCTATGCACAGGTCAGAAAAACCTTAGCCAGATGTCCTGTCTTGTGCAAAGGGCTATAGCAAACAAGCCTGGATGCACAACCAAGTTCTCTGTCTTTGGTCTGGTTTACCAATTAAGTGAAGGGAACCCCACTATACCAGAGAGTTACTGTAAGTAAAACACTAGGTTCCTTTGTAACCTTTGTTTCATGCCTTAGCTCTGTGTGCATCGTTCTTTCTGCCTTCTCCAAACAGACTTCTGCCCTTAATGTCATTAAAATGACTTTGTAATAGCAGCAAAAAGTAGAGCTGGGAGAAATAATAGTTAATTATCTAAAAATTTATTGCTTTTAAATACCAACAAAAACTCAAAACTCAACAACTAAATATGATGGCATATTGAAACACAAGTGAAAACCACCAGGTCATATTCTGTTCTGAGATGAAAGAGAAAATCCCCCTAAACGTTTCCAGGCTGTCTAAGGCTAAGAATTTTAAAGAAGTCTATGTTTGACTTTATGTGATATGCAATTACCTGACTCTAACAGCATAAACACTTCCTGAAACAGCGTTGTCTTACCCAGTCTGTTGTTATCTGATGCAGTTGAGTTATTACGTACATCACTGTTGACAGTCACCATTACTTGTTCTAGTGACATTTGAAAAAAAAATAATGTGAGAGTCATACTATTATCCTGCAAATGTAAACTTCAGCAATAGTATTTTTTTGGCTAGGTTTCTGTGGGTTTTTTGTTTTGTTTTTGTTTGGGGTTGGTTTGGTTTTTTTTATCTTGCTTTAGTAAAAAAACAATTCAGTGTCAAATCTTGATTTGCCTTAAATGAAAGGGACTTACCACTTTCAAGAAAAGTTGACTTTGACTGTTAGTAATTAAGTAACAGTTACTAATTCATTTACATTTCCTTTTCTACCTTAAGGCACCCGTATTACTTCTACCCTGAAAGTGGGTAATGGCACATTTAGAAGCTGAACATACCAGCTTTGAGCCAGAGCATATTTCAAAAAGGGTGTGGCAAAATTCCTTTTCTCTGAAACAACTGATAAGGTTTAGTGTACAGCATCAAGAAAAATAAAGGAACCTGGCTAATTCACAGACAAAACCAAAGTATCAGTTGAAGTAAGTATCATTTTGGAATAGCAAGGCTTCTGCAGAGGGACTGTTTTACCTGGAAAGGAAGGCGGTAGACTAGACTGACTTTGAGAAGATGAGTTTCTTACAGCCATGTCCACACACAGGGATGAGTATTACAAGTTCAGAATTTCTAAGGGACACCACATTATTGTTGGAATCCTTGCTCTTACTGAAGCTTACATCATTTAGGTCCCTGCTACTTCTACTGCCTCCTCTCACATACATAAAATACCTTAAGTGAATTAATATAGTTTTGTCATATGATGAATTCTCAGTGAGAGAATGCAAAACCAAAACTGTTTCACTGAAAATTCAGTTAATCATGTATTAACATTGTAGCCCTACAAGCCCAGTATAATGTCAAGGAAAATGCACATGTGTAAAATGTTGACTTTCATAACTGTATATGCATGTCACAAACTCTCTAGCAGAGTTGAGGAAGATTGAGGATCCATTTCTGTATGGCATAAAGGCGGAAGTCTTTTCAAGGCCTTTCTGTAGTATTTTTACTATGTCACTGTAGTTAATCATTATCTCCTAAGTAAATTTCTAAAGGATCTTTAAAGTTACAGAAAAAGAGAAGCATTATCAGGGTTTTGGTAGTCTAGAATTGAAAGCTACTGCATAGTTCATACCTTCCTTTCAAATTTACTAGGCCATTTTGTAATTTTATTTTCTTTAAATATGTGACACAGCATACATTCTTGGAAACTAAGTCTAAGGACAGATATATGTATTTGCATAAAAGCACACATCTACACCACACTTTTAACACTAAAGCACATCACTGCAAGTGAAAGCTTTCTGGCCTTTCAGTTTGCTGCTTACCTGGTTGGCTGAAATCACACTGCTGTGTTTAAAGTCACCTCTGAATTTTCATTGGAAAAGTTGTTAACTGATGAACTACTATTTAGCATACAGTACTATGCAAAACACTGCTTATATTCTTTGCTGCATCTGCACGTATATTAGTAACTCTAGTAGTCAACAGGGATGTCTAAAAAAATCAGTTTCGAAGAAGCCTAGAAGCCTAGGACCTAAGCAGTCTACAGGAGTCAAGAAGTTCATGGGTGAGTCCTGAAAGTCCTACTCAAGGCACAAAAATTAATCACAATGAAAACATATTTTAAAGAAAAAAAAAAGTTAATAGAATGCAGTCAAAATTAAAAAAAAAGAGAGAGAAAGAAAAAAAGAGTTAGAAAAGGAATCTATTGACTTCATTCACTGAAACATAGAACACAACAAGGCAATGTATGTAGACAAGGAAAGGACACAGAAATACAGAATAATTGTGAGGGAGTGGTAGGGATAGGAAGGCTGTGACAGGACATAGATGAAATGGAACAAGGAAAAAAGACTGAACTAAAGAGATGCAGAAACTGAACAGAAGTGCTTTAAAAAAAAGTTCCAGGGAAAGTAGAAAATGCTACAAACCCATTAAGGAGCAGTAACCTGGACTTAATTTGTACATCAGATACCTAACTATTTGGAGTCATTGAGCTAAAAGAGGCAAATATTACAGGCAGAGGATATCTAGAAAATAATTTCTCATGCCCTAACCGCCAGCCTCTCATCCATCTTCTCAGAGTTCAAAAGAAGCCAGCTAGGCTGGCTAAGGCAAAGCCTGGTTTTGACTTGAGTTGCTGCCAGGGCACTGGATTCTAAGGCTAATATTAGTTCTTAAAAAATCACTGCTGTTATGTAAGCTGCCAATCAGACTTGCAGAGGAAAGTACAATAAAGAGTAAAAATAAAAAACTCAAAATAAAAGTGGAAGAGAGAAAAAAACTATCCATCTTCCCTGTACAAGGAACAGCAGAACTTCATTCATCCTTTAAGGGAACAGTATGTAGCTGGCTCTCTGAGATGCAAATATGTTCAAGATAATAAAAGAAAACAATAAGTAGCTTAAAAATAACCCGCTGATAGTTTATTTCCAATATGAGCTCTTCATTCAGTTATTTTTGAAGTGAGCACTGTATTCATTATAATTCTCAAACCAAAAATTATAATGATTTGGCAATACAGTATTCTAGGGACATCAAATTTAAGTCTAACTGCTCTCCCTCAAACAGAATGTGCTACAGAAAGTGTACTTTGAATTATGTTATTAACATGGATCCAGTTGAGTCAGTAGTCAGGAATTGTTTTTTAAAGCCTGCTGTTGGTTTTCTGGAACTACCACAGCTGACTACTTCATGAGCTTCAGATATCTGTATCTCAGATACTGGATAATACACAACTTCCTAAGAGCTTACTCTCATTGGAAGCTGGACAAAAATGACAAATTTTAGTTGCCTGAAATCCTTTTTACTCCAACAAGATCTGAAATAATATATTCAAATGAGTTTTACATAAATACATAAAAAAACCTGTCTGCAGTCAAACTTTCTCAGTCCTGACCTAAACTCTGCCAGAATTACCAAAACTTGCCTGTAATGATGCCTTAGCTGAATTCTACACTGTTTCATATACTCACATCCCACTCTCCAAATATATAAGAGTTGCAAAAATTTGGAGATCATGTATGTACACGCAAGCATTTAAGGGAAAGCACAAACAAATGCTGGGCAACTGAAAGTTTCTATGACGTTATGGCTCATTACACTTTCTCTCTCCACCAAGTACCTCCATGCTTTATTCTAAACAGATTGTTGGTTGGGACCTTGATTCAAACAGTATTTTGAAACAAAAATCAACTTACTTTTTTACTTTTTGCAGCCTGGAGGTAATCAAGCATAACACCACGCTCTGCTTTTGTTAAATGAACAGTGATTTATATTAAGGAAGATCAAACCGATGAGTGGAAGCAAAGAAAGCAAAGAGATGTAGTTGCATTACCTAAAAAGGTATTCTTATCAAATTTGCCCATTTCTGGTTTCAAATAGAAAATGAAATTAAACAACTCATTCCTAGTTATACTTGCTTCTTGGATCTGAGTCACTGTTTCAGTGAGCAGTGCTGGCTAATTCTGTGGCAAAACAAGAACAATATGTCACAGTTTTACTGGAAAGCAAAGAGAGGCTCTTGGATAGGTTTCTGGAGAGTGTTTATTGCACAGAAAAAGTGTTGTGCCTCATTAAAGCAGTGCCTACACAGCAACACAAGATAAAGTTGTCTGAAGAAATCCATGCTTTTTTTTAGGATTTTTGTATACACCAGGCTCAATACTGTGTTATGTTTCAGAGCATAATAACATAACTTTTTACCACAACTTTTTATTTTCTTCTAAACATCACTTTTTACCCCAGGAGGCACTAAGACTAAGTATTTTTCATTCATATCACTAAGAACTCTAATGATATATGTAAAGATTACTGGGTTTTATTTGCAGATAAAAGCATGGATAGAAGACAAATGAAAACCAAAGACCTAAAACCACAAAGACTTCGATGCAATCTTAACCCATTAGGGGTTTAGGACTCCCAGAAAATTCTGGAGCTGAATTTCACACTAATCTCTCTTTCCAGATCAGATCTTCCAGTAACTGAATTTACTTTGTAATTGGAAAAACTAAGATAAGAAGAGACTAAACAGCCTATTCCATGAAGTTGCACGGCAAAAGAGAGTCTTGACCCTCTTACACGCTCCAGTTGCTTACAATAGGAAGGTAGGACACTATACAGTATCAAATCACAGAATCACAGAATCATTACGGTTGGAAAGGACCATCAAGATCATCTAGTCCAACTGGTAGCCCTACACTACTCTTATCCCTAAATCATCCCCTGAAGAAACACATCTATCAGCTTCTTAAAAACCTCCAGGGATGGTGACTCCACCACCTCCCTGGGCAGCCTATTCCAATATCTCACCACTCTTTCAGTAAAGAAATTCTTCCTAATATCTAATCTAAACCTACCCTAGCACAACTTAAGCCCATTCCCTCTAGTTCTGTCAACCTTGTCTATTTATAGTAACCCAAAACTTCACAGCTATGGCTCTCCTTTATAATTCTTTAAGATACTGCAGCCATGAAAAGCTTCCTTTTCTACTATCATCAGCTCTTCCTTTAATGTTTACATGTATGTTACACAGATAAGGACACACAATTTGTCATTTTATGGATGCTGCCGCCTGTATGAGATTTCCAAATGGGCTTAATAAAATTGGAGACACTAACATCAGTGTTGCAGGCAGCATTCCATCTATTCAATGGTTTGTTTCACAAATATACAAGTTTATAAAATGAGAAAGGGGGTCAAACAGAATTATATGTACTTTAGTATAGAACCCTATAAAGCTGTTCTCAGTGTAAAACGAGTTAGAACCAGGAAAAGTAAAACTTGAACTGTCTACTTGGCATTTTAGAGGCCAAAAATATTTTGGGCTAACAGTCCTCCAGATTGCTAACAGGGATCATTTAATATCTTAATTCATTTTTCTTTAGTTTGATTGGGAGTTTTTAATTTTATTTCCTGGTATCATACATTGGAAGATGCACTCATTTTCTAAGCAGGCAGCATAAAATGAAAAATTTGTGCTCAGCACTCTTAAGGACAAAATACTGCACCTTTTTCAAGAAGAACCATTACCCACGTCTTCCAGTACAATATCCAACAGACACTTCCTTCTACAGTACTGCTGCTGAAGCTGTAGTTATTTTGCTTGCTATTGATTAGTGAGAATCAAGGACATTAAAAGCTGAGGCTCAAACTACAAGTGCTCAGAGCTAGTCAGTGCATGTATTTTGCACAGCTTCTAATTCTGAGACAAAGTGAAAAAGAGTGTGAATAAGCAACTGTGAATAAGCAGTTCCCCATAGAACCACAGAAAACACACGTTAGTAGAAACCCAGTTAATAAAAAAGGGCATAGCGATTACTACCTGCATGCTGTAGGTTATTTTATACTTCCTTTGCATGAAACACTGTATGCTTGAGAGATCAATCAATGTATCAAGGAATGCATTCTCAAATCTTTCTGTAAGTACTTGAAAAGTCAAAGTTGTTAAGAAAATAGGTTGTTTACCTTGTGAAATCCCTATCATTTTTGTTTAATACACTCATTGGTATGCACATAAAATACAGAAACACTACTGCACAGGTACACTTTTGACAAGCGTCAGTTTATAGACAGAAGAAAAGATCAGAGCATGTGAAGGACACAGCATAATTATGTCTCACTCCTTTGAAAAAAAGAATCACTGTCAACTTTGTAACTATTCTGCCTCTGCCTAAATACTGAAGCCAACTTCTACTATCACAATAGCTTGCATAATTCCAATAATCAACAGAAAGTCCACATTTTAAATACATGGTCTTTTGACAAGTACTGGCAAGCCAGATTTTATGTACAAATCAGGGAAATATTGTTACTCATTCCAGTACCATAATATTATATATATTTATTTATAATGAGGTTACTTTTCCTATTGCTGATTAACAATATTAACTTCTTTGATCATTACAGGCATCAGAGTTTTTCCAGAGCCATTCTCCAGCTTCCACGAAGTCTGAATTCTTCTTATAAGATGCATACCCTAATTACTAAGCGCCTCCAGTAAAACAAGTTTTTTTGGGGTTGTGTTTTAGGTTTCTTTTTTAATTCATTAATCTCAACTGCTTTCCTTTACAGTAACTACTATTCAAGGAGCTCCATGTGGCAATTAGTGATCTTCCTTAAAAAAACTGATCTGTGCATGGTGGTCAAGGTAATGGACTGAAAGAAGCAGCCAAGAGGCAAATCCCAGCTACCTCAGTTACTATTTTGCTCCATGAACACTACTATGTAAGTTCTGTACATTGTTTTCTTCTACCACCCTGTGTAGACTTTGTCTCAGGGACAGAGATGACTGTCCCATTTTGATACAATCTTGGCTCAAGTATTTCATTCCACAAATTCTCTCCTGATAGAAACGTTAAAACATAGTCTCACAGGAAAAACCCCAAGTTCTCCAAAAGTTCTCTCTTACCACAAATCCTGATATCACAACACAGGGAAGAGACAACCTTACAGTTCCCTTCCATTGAACTTTATCTACATTAGACCTCCTCCAAAGCAACACATGGACTTTGAGGGAAGAGAAAGATGAGGCATGGGATGCCTCCCCATGAGCCTTGTGGTCTGGATTTACACTCCTGAAAAGCCATTTCAAAGGCTGTCATGAATTTCATAGGCAGCCTGAAGTATATACTTTCAGGTCCTGCACCTCTTGCAAGGCTCCAAGGACTCTTCCTTCTCCCCAGATAGTGCACCATGTTCAAATCACACCTAAGACACTGCTTGGATGTGAATGTCCCTGTGATATCTCCCAAACACAGATTATGAAGAACATTTTTAAGGAAAAATACTGCATAATACAGTACTAAATGCAGCAGCTTGAGTCTTCTGAATTACAGTGTCTTGGAGCCAAAGTGAAAACAATGTGCACTTAGTCTGGCCTTGGTTTGCTTTACTCTGTTCCCAGTTTTACATGGGCACAAAATGAGTCTCCATTCATAGAAGCACTCTTCACAGGATACATTGAGTAATGGAGAAGTAAAATAGTCTTGGGAAAAACAGGACCTCCCACTTTTTGTATTTATGCATGCCACCTCTTACATTATCTTTTTGATAAAACAAATTACATATTATATTTAAAAGGTTAACTGCACCCAAATTAGAGCCAATAAGTGCCACCTGAAGACTCAGTCACATTATGGGAGAAAGTAGACAATTTTACTAAATAATATCATGTAATTATAAACTTAATTAACATGAAACAAATTAGACTTGAGTCCACAACGGGTACCATGTTTAGTTACTTATTGCCATAACTGCCAGAGTGGGCTATAGAATGGGAGTGAGTAAGACTTTCTTTTAATTGAAACCATCCTCCTGTAACTGGGGCTGTTGGGTTTCTCATCCACATCTAGCACACAGAATTCTATGTATATTATAGATCTTATTTGAATACTATTTGTCTGCTCCCGATGCACTAGGAACATAGCTTTCCAAGCTATGTGAACTGCAATAGAAATATTATTTCCCCTCTATGACAAACGGCCAAACTAACATTCCTGGATCTTCTTGGTCAGGCAAACAAACTCTGTCTTAACTTTTTCAAGTTCCAGAAACCGAACAGGTTCCAGCCTACAGCAATTGCGGGTCAGAAGTCCCTGGAACTCAGCAGTGCTCTCATGATGCAGCTGGCATTAGCCAAGCTGGTGTTCTCCATATGTGCTACTGCCACCGCAGAAAGAATCACCAATGTGGTTTACACCTGCCTTCCTTTCATGAGATGAAGTTCCCATCTCATCCTCACTTCCCCAGCTTCCTCCCCGAAAATAAACTCAGACTTAATTGAGGCAAGGCTGCTGCCAACTGAAGCTTAAACGACTCTATCCTACCAGAGACAGAGTAGTATCGTGAACTCAGATGTGGAACAGACTCATAACAAGATTCAAACAGTAGCTAATTAGTCGTTAATTCTTTAGTGTAAGTAAATAGCCTGTGCAAGATTGGTTGCTTCCAGGCCCAGCTACTAAGCTAAAGTCCTCAAAGATAGATAGGCTTAGGGCACACTGTGTCAGCAAATTAAAAAGGCCAGAGCCTAGTCTTCAGCAAGGGTGAATCTTCTTTTCTTTATCCCCAGTTATTTAATCTATATTTAATTAAGGTATCCTTTTGGCCTAAGATATAGCAGGCTCCCAGACAATGCCCCAGTATGGTTCAAAGGAGAGCTCAAGACATAAATTATTTACAATACATAGTAAGCATGAGGCCACTTTGAGGGGTGGGGATAAAAGAGTTTAACATATGGACATGACTTATGCCTTTCCATACTGACCAGACAATGTACCCTAGCCCCATTTGCTTTAATAGCATATTGGTAGCTTCACACACTGCTGTACTTTGCCCCAGAACCAAATGAAATCATATAGTAGGTGAAAAACACACACTGTGACTATTCTCCAGGGAGACCATTTAAGAGATAATACGGAATTGAGTTGTTTCTGATTATTTGAAGTACAATGGAAGAGGTGAGTCAGTTATGTGAAACGCATGCTAGTATTGCAACTGGTTAAATAGCTTTTAAAATAATTGTACCAATTTTGTTAAGTAGGACACAAAAGCCCAGTATTTGGCCAGTTGTAATTATTAAGGCTTGGTGCCATGAATCAATACTGATGGAATGAAACACAATTTTTGGCATTCTGGCTCTAAAATGTATTAATAGCTATTTGAAAGCTCTTGTAATTTTACTCTTGTCTGGACTAGAAAATAACATGATGATTGAAAGCATGCTAAAAAAAAAAAAAGGAAACAAAACCCACTCATCCATAGACAGAAATCTAAACATGGTATTTGGGGCTTTTCCCTAGATATACAGCTGGGTTTGCTACACTAAATGGATTCTTACCGGTTCTTTCATAATGTATTTCTAATGAGCGAAGTTACAGCAAGTTACATTCTCATAGTTTTATTCAGTCCATCCCAATTTATCAACTATTTCAACAGAATAAAATCCCTTTCAAGCCCTGTTCAAAGCTCTGACACATTTACACAAAAAGTATTTCCCAGATACATACGAGAACCTAAGATGCATCATTAATTATTCACAATTATGACTGCACATATATATTTTTTTGCCCAAAAATGCATGTATACATGTGTGCATATATATATATTTATATATATGTTATATTTTTTTTTTAAA
>VWZX01010036.1:0-21859 GCA_013399015.1 Galbula dea
GATGGGGAGGGGAAATGAGGTTTTCCCCTTAGTCAGCAGGTTTGGTGACCAGGGACAGGGGCTGCGTCTGCAGCATGGCCAGGGCAGCCTGCGGGGATGGGATGGCCGGAGGCGAGGACAGGAGAGCCGTGGAGGGCACGGTGGAGAAGGGGATGGGTCTGGAGAGGAGCGAGGGTGGACTGCCGAGGCTCGAGGAAGAGGAGGAGGAAGAAGAGGCAGCTTTGCCCGAGAGGAAGGCAGCCGAATGCACTGCGAGCTGAGCCCTCGCCTCTGGCTTGGTGGTGAGCGAGAGAGGCTGAGCCTGTTCCGAGTGGGTGGGAGCCGGGGCGGCAGGGGAGGCCAGCGCAGCCGAGGGCGTGGCAGGAGAATCCAGCATGCTGCCGTGGGAGGACGCGGGGCTGTCGCAGGGCTTCTCGGCCGGCAGGTACTGCACGCACGGCTTCTTGTTCTTGGATGCTAGGGAGCCTGTGGACCATGGGGAATGGCTTGAGTGGCCGAAAGCCGGAGGAGGGAGGAGCTGGTGGGGGGATACTCACTCTCTGTGTTGTGGCTTTGCTGCTGGGCCAGCTTCTCACGCTTTCTCTTCTTCTTCTTGCCCTGGAAAAGATTGTGAAGTCCTTATGTGGCTTTCTGCCACGGGACTTCCCTACGGGGGAGAGAAATGGGGCCGCCAGTGCCCCCGAGCGGCTCGAAGGAGCTGCCGAGGGAGGCAGAGCATCCCCACTGGGCATCACTGCCCCCACCACCCTAAACACCAACCTCCTCAAGCAAAGCAGGCAACCTCCCACCAGCCAAAGACCCGGGAGGGGAGCCACCTGGGAACCCGGCAAGGGACAAGAGGGGACAACTCCTCCGGGGTGGTCCCGGGGCCATGGTGCTTCAGGGGACACACACTCACGTAGTTGTCCCGTGCAGACCACGTCGGGTAGAGCTGCGAGTGCAGCTGCCGCTCCTTCCGTGCCAGCTCATAGTACTTTGCCTGCTCCTCCCGTGACAGCGAGTGCCACTGCAGGGGGAGAAGACAGCATGCTGTGGACCCTGGAGCCATGCTGTGGACTCCAAAGCCACACCACAAAGCCCAGAGCCAAACTGGAAACCTCAAAGCCACAGGAGAAACCCCGAAGTCATGCTGCAAGCCCCAGAGCCATGGTGGAAACCTCAAAGCCACACTGGAAACCCCAAAGCCACACCACTGGCCTCAAAGCCACGCTGCCCTGGGGCTGTGAGCTCCCAGCCTGCCCACTCTCGTTGCCATCCCGGTCCCCACCCTGGGACCTCCTGGTCTGGCAGTGCCCAAGGTTGAGGGATAGGAGCTACAGGGAGGGGTGGGGTAAAGAGGGCTGAAGGCCATTGCAGGGTCACAAATGGGACAGCATGCAGGCGTGGAGCCAATGCCAAGGGTAGTGCCCGCACCCGCCGGCCCAGGATCTGGTTGATGGCAGCACTCTCCTTCAGCGTGCACTCAGCCACCACCTTGGCCCTCATCTCCTTCATATATAACATGAAGGCATTGAGTGGCTTCTTGATGTGGGGTTTCTTCTCCTCCTCCTTCTTCACAGTGACAGGGGATTTCCTGTAACAAGGAGCAGGACAGTGGGTCAGGACCTGCTGATGCCCTGGGTACAAGCTCCTGCACCTGGGGCTGTCCCTTCCCATCCTCCACTCACGAGTGGCTTCCAGGGCTGACGCTGGGCTGGGTGGGCTCCTGCTTCACAATGGGTGAGACGATGGTCGGGTGTGGGATGCCTGAGGGGTGCAGCCCGTGGGTGGGTGGTGGGACCATGTGCGGGGAGAAACGGCTGGACATCAAACTGTAGCAGAGGGAGTGGGAGGATAGAGCTCGTCAACTCCCCATGGGCACCAACAGCCCCTGGGTTCCACCCCAAAACCTCCTGAGAACCTCCTGCATTAAGAGACCACCAGCCTCAACCCAGTTTACACTGTATCCTGCTCCAGCTTGTGCACGATGCTAACATGGACCCAACCTAAATGACACCCTGACCCAAGGGTACTGTCCACATCCTCCCAGGGCTTTTTTTGGCTGAGGAGGCCACCACAGTCTCCTGGTACCAGCCTGTGCCTGTGTTATTTCCCCAGGAGCACCCACTGCTGATGCTGCTGCAGGGCTGAGTTCCACATCATCCTCAGGACAGCAGCCAAAAATCCACTGTTGTCCCTGGGATGCCCAAGAAGGGTTCCTCATCCCTGCTGAGACCCACCTGGACATGGAGGCATTCATGGCAAGGGCAGGGTAGGGGTGCCGAAAGCCACCGGGAGGGATGGAGTACACGGGCTGTCCTTGCCTGCGAACACACAAGCTTTAGTGGAAAAAATATCCCTCACCAGTTCACAGAGGCCCTTGGACCAGTCTCTGGCCAATCTCCGTCCTGATGATTCCTAGAGTTTCCAGCGGTGGGGAGCCCCTCTCTTCCTGATCCCCATGGGAGCCCTTGGCATCCCCCTGAGCTCTCTGGGGATGAAGTGAATAAAGTGGGAAGAGGAGGAGGAGGGGCTCAGAGGGACGTGGGGCTCCCAGGACCTGCCCAGGGACAGGAATGTGGCAGTGGGAGTGAGCCCCCAGCCCAAGGCCAGGCCCATCCTTACTGTGGCATGAGCCAGCCCAGGGGGTGCGGGATCTGGCCCATGGCTCCTGGTGACAGCGGGTAGTAAGGGGGCAGCTCGGAGGGGTGCGGCGGCCGTGGGACTCCTGTGGAGAGAGGAGGGGACAAAGGGGAAGTGGTGTTAACAGATGGAAACAGCAGCCTCCAAGCACCCCGTATTCCTCAAAGCATTCTCCCTTTGAGCATCCATTGTCCTCCAAGCATTCTCCCTCCCATCATCCTGTCTCCCTCTGAGCACCACATCTTCTTCTGAGCATCTTGTTTTCCCCTGAGCACCTGACCTCCCTCCAAACACATCATCTCCCTCTAAGAACCCCATTTCCCTCTGAGCATCCCCTCTGCTGCCAAGCATCTCATCTCCCTCCAAGCACCCTGTCTCCCTCCCAGCACTCATCCCATCTGGAGCACAGGGAGAGTATGCCAAGACAACCATAACGGAGACCTGGAGGCATCCCCGTGGTCCCCCAAATCTGCACCTGGGGAAGGACACATCCCAGCAGTTGTGTCCCTTTTCCACCCCTCAAGGGACCAGGCTGGGAAAACCAGCTGGGAAGCACAGGAACTATCCAACAGAGAGCACCCCATTCTGAGCATGGCACCAGCACTGGAACAGTCCCTTGGCTCATTGAATGTGTCCCCCCCTCAGTGTGCTCACCCGTCTTTGGGTCGATCTCCGGTGAGAGGTGGCCCGGGGGGGAGCCTGGTGAGAAGTGGTCATTGCTGTAGGTGATGAGCGGTGTCAGCGGGTGCATGTGATGGGCATGCTGCACCACTGGGACCTTGTTCGACTGCAGGCACCGAGGGAAAAGCATGTAGGAAGACAAAACAGCAGCCACCCCCCCGAAAACTCCCCCATGGGCATCAGATCAGCATCACAGGGAGGTGGGAGTGGGTTTTCTCCTGGGAAAACCATCACCCTGGCTCTTACCAAGTGGGCGGGGGAGGGCGAGCGGCTGTCCTTCAGCGTGGCACCAGCAGGCACATCCAGCAGCGGCCACTTCATCTGCAGGTACTGCAGGAGAGCTGGGCTGAACCCCTGAAACACCTCCCCAGCCAAAAAGCACCTTCTGGCCCCCAAATATCGCCCCAGCCCCAAAACATCCTCCCAAGCTCAAAACAACCTCTGACCCCAAAACACCCCTCAGTCCCAAAACATTCCCCCACCTCCAGCTGCATGCTTGGCTGGGGACACCCCCACCCAGAGAGGACACTGTGGGCTGGTGGAAAAGGGGCTTGGGGGCTCATGGGGCTATTTAAAGCCCTAAGGACCCCCTAAATGGTGCAAATCCCCACATCCTAATTCCCAAATCTCTGCCCTACGTAGCACAAACTCCCAAACTTCATCCCTAAACGGGCAAGTCCTCAAATCCCAAACCTCAAACTCAAAATCTCTGCCCCAAATGGTGCAAAGCTCCAAGTTATAATCCAAAAACTCTGCCCCAGTCTCGCTGGGTTGCTACGAGCCTCCAGACCCCTTCCTCATAATCCACCACCTGCCTGAACTGATGCCATTTTATACTATCCAAAACCCAGACTTTTTGGGACAAGGTGATGCCTAGCACAGCCTGGCACAAGATGCCATCGCCCCTGGGATCAGCCCCAGGCAGTGTCCTCCCTACCCCCAGCACCAACCCCAAATTACCCCAGTGCAAGTCTCCTACCTCATATTGCAATGGAGGGGGGTGGGGGCCATATGAGGGGCCTGGAGGGGCTTTTCCCTCTCCCTGGGTTAAACCTCACTGTGACACTGGGGTTTGTCTCCCTGGCCCTGGCTGTAAGCAGCCACTGAAAGAAAGGTGCTTTGTGTGGTGGGTTTCGGTGGAGGGGGCCGGAGGCATTTCCCGGCAGACGGCGGGAGGGAGATGCTGGGGCTGGGGAATGTGGCCTGGACAGGCGGCAGCTGTGCGCAGGAATTTCCCCCCATGCAAACCTTCCTGATCC
Source organism: Galbula dea (assembly GCA_013399015.1). Lineage (NCBI taxonomy): Eukaryota > Metazoa > Chordata > Aves > Piciformes > Galbulidae > Galbula > Galbula dea. The sequence continues at coordinate 4,563 of VWZX01010036.1, forward strand.
AAAGCAGCTGGAAGGAAAACCCAGCAAGGAGCCAGAGCTGTGGGAGCGTTAACTCTTCCAGGGCAGGACAGACCCAGCCCTGCCTGTGCTGCCTCCTGCAACTCCCCAAGGTGATCTGTACCCTCCACCCCCTAGCATCTCCTGCTTGTTCCTAGTCTCCAGTATCCCTCTTGCACCCCACCCCCTCCAGAATCCTCTCCTGCAACCCACTACATCTCCAGTATCCCCCCTACATCCTCCATCCCCTCCAATATCTCCCTGCATCCTCTCCTGCATCACCAGTATCACCCCTTTATTTCCAGCATCGCTCCCACATTTCCAGTATCCCTTCTCCTGCAGCCCCAGTATCCCACTCTCTATCACCAGTATCCCCCCTGGACCTCTAATATCCCTCTTGCATCTCCAGTATTCCCTTCTGCCTCTCCAGTACGGCCTCATCTCCAGTATTGTGCCTCCATCTCCAGCATCACCCCTCTCCAGCCCCAGCATCCCCCATCACACCCCATCCTGACAGTGCTTGGCCTCGCACCAGCAGGGACCCCACCGTGCACCTCCAGGTCAGTCCCAGCCCCCACAAGACCTCCCAGCAAAGCCTGGTGAGGACCGAGGGCCACCCACCAGGATGTGCTGGAAGCCCACAGCCATGGGGACAATTCTGCTGGCACCCTGTGCCAATGGCACCGCACCAGCTGTGGCACCATCCCCACGAAGCCCACAAACATCATTTCCCATGACCCAGCTGCTCCCACAGCCAGGGATCCCCCAAAACCTTCTTCACCACCTAAACGTGGTGCCACATGTCCCAACCCCATCCCACACACGAGGATGCTCCAGCATCCCTGTCCCAATGCCTCTGTATGCGCCCCAGGGAGAATTTTGGCCCCGCGGGATAACTGCAGCGAGACGGCCCTGTGGGTGCCAGGGAGCCTTGAGCCATGGGCCAGCTGCAGAGGCGGCCAGGAGCCTGGACCTCGGGCACACTCCAAGCACGCTTGGTATGCGAGCAGCTCATGACCCACGGGCTAGCTGTGACCCACGGCACCCCCACCGTGACCTGCCCTCCAGCCTGCACTCCCCAGTGCCGTGGGAGCCAGCTCCTCAGGCGCTGCCTTTGATGCGTCCTCCAGATCCGGGTCATCAAAGGCGTGGAGGGGAAGCCCTGGGCTCTGGCCACTGGGCAGCACTAGGCTGGTTCCAAAGAGCTAAGTACTGTGATCGCTCCCTCGGGGGCCACCAAAGCTGTGTCCTGTGGGCGGCAACAGGGTTTTGGCTAGAAATGCTGCCAGGCTGGCATCCATGGCTGGAGTAAGCCATGGGGTGCCCTAGCCACAGTGGGGTGAGGCACAAAGTGCCACAGCATCCCCACGGCCGTGCCAGGACGATGCCTGAGGTGCTCCAAGCTCCCTATGGCCATGTTAGAGCAATGCCTGCGCTGCTCCCATCCCCTCCACCACCACCAGCCCACTGCCTACAGTGCCCCTGTCATGGCTGGGTGGCGCCAGGGCATGGCAGGAGATGCCCCCTCCCCCAAAGGGGTTTCTGGCCTCTTCTGAAAGGAGATAAGCTTGGGGGATGCAGTGGTGGGGTCAAAGGCTGCATCTTATGTGGAGGCAGATTCGGGATGCTGGGGGTGGGGAGAGAGGGACCTTGTCAAAACACCCAGAGCTGGAGAGAGCCCACAAACGCTCAGTGGAAATGGGGATAAATGGATCCCACCCCCCCGAGGCTGCCACCTCAGCCCTAGCCCAGCCCCAGTTCCCACTGTGCCACAGGGAACAGCAGACTGCAGATATCAGGGAAAGAAAAAAAGAAAATAGTTGGAAATCGGTCGCATTCCAGAGAGATTAGAGCAAGTTTTGGTGCCTCCTTACCGGCCACCCCCCAATTAAAAGCAGGGGGTTAACCGCTTCCCTGCTGGAGTGCCAGGACCACACGAAGTCTCCTGTCCATCAGCCCATCCTCTCCCCGTGGTTCCTGCAGCCGGAGGAAGGCAGGGGTGTGTGCTATGCCGGGGAGGCAGAGCCGGTGCCGGCGGCAGGGTTTTGGTTTCATTCTCAAGGAGGAGGCACAACCACCCTGGGATCCCCCAGTGCCCAATTAGGGAGTTAACGAGTGGATTTCCTCCCCTCTTCATTGCAGACTGGGATGTTTTCCCTGGGAACAGGGAAACTCTGAAAAGTCCCAGCTGGCAGCAGAACTGGCACTGGGTGACCAAGTGTGGCATGATGGCCCAGCGTGAAGTGTCCCACTGTAGCATGTTCCAGTGTGCCACGTCCCAGCATCATGTGTTCTGGCGTAGTGTCCCAGCATCCTGTCTCCAGACACTGTGTGTTCCAGGATTGCATGTCCCAGTGTGCCATGTCCCAGCATCATGTATCCTGGGTGTTTTATGTCCCAGCATTGTGTGTCCAGGGATCTTGTGTCCCAGGATTGGGTGTCCCAGCATTGTGTGTCTTGGCAACGTGTCCCAGCATCTCATGTACAAGGACTGTGTATTCCAGCGTGGAACGTGTGTCCTGGCATTGTGTGTCCAGGCATCATGTATCCTGAGATTGCATGTCCCAGCACGTTGCATGTCTCAATGTGGCATCACTTAGCATCATTGTGTCCTGGTGTTTTATGTCCCAGCATCACATGTCCTGGTGTTGCACGTCCCAGCATCTTGTGTCCCAGTATGGTTTCCTACTGTCACCTGTCCCAGCGTTGCATGTCCCAGCCTTGCTGGCCATGGTGTTGCATGTCCCAGCGCAGCACATCCTGGTGTCGTGTGTCTTGGTGTTGCACGTCAAAGCACCTCAGGTCCTACTGTTCCATGTCCTGGCACCACGTCCCAGGACTGTGTGTCCGAGGGTTGCCTTCCTGGTGTTACATACGCCAGCACTGCCTGTCCTCCTGAGGTTGCACCTCCCAGTGTTACACAGCCCAACATCACTGGTCCCAACGCTGCATGTCCCAGGGAGACAGCGCAGGGTCGCAGCAGGCTCCTTGCCACCGGCCTCTCATTTGGGGAGAGAAAAGGTCCCTTTGGGATCCAAACTGTCATTTTTCCAGGTAAAACCCTACCCAGGGGCAGAAAGCCTTGGCTCTGGTGTTTCCCTTTGCCTGCACAAGCTCCAGCCAGATCATGACCCTGCAGGAGCCACTGGCTCCATGGAGACAATCCCCATGATGCTGGTATCCAGCCACTTCATCCCCATCCTGAGACCCCATGGGAGTCTGGGATCTGGGGAAGCATCCTGCCAGCACATCCTGGCCTCTCATGGCATCTCCCCCCCTCAGGAGCAGCCTGGGGCAGCTGCAGGGAACCCAAAATTGCCCATTCTCACACCACTCCCTTGACTGGATGGCTGTACTCAAAGAGTTGATGTCTGAGTAGCACTGGTGACAAGTGGTGTCCCTCAGGGGTCGGTACTGGGGCTGATGCTGTTTAACATCTCTGTTGGTGACATGGACAATGGAGCAAGTGCACCCTCAGCAAGTTTGCTAACAACACCAAACTGTGTGGTGTCATTGGCATGTTGGAGGGAAGGGATCCAACCAGAAAGATCCTGAGAGCTTGAGATGCAAACCTCATAAAATTCAGCACGGCCAAGTGCAAGGTCCTGGACCTGGGTCAGGGCAATCCCAAGCACAGATACAGCCTGGGCAATGAGTGGGTTGGGAGCAGCCCTGTGGAGAAAGGCTTGGGGGTGTTGATGGATGGAAAACTGAATATGAGCCAGCAATGTGTCCCTGGAACCCAGAGAGCTAATCACACCCTGAGCTGCATCAGAAGAAGTGTGGCCAGCAGGTCGAGGGAGGGGATTCTCCCTCTCTGCTCTGCTGAGACCCCACCCGAGTACTGTGTTCAGTTCTGAGGCCCCCAGCATAGGAATGACATGGACCTGCTGGACCAGGTCCTAAGGAGGGCTACAAAAATGATCCAAGGGCTGGAGCACCTCTCCTGTGGGGAGATGCCGAGAGAGTTGGGCTTGCTCAGCCTGGAGAAGAGAAGGCTCTGGGGAGACCTTACTGCAGCCTTCCAGTGCTTCAGGGGGGCCTATGGGAAAGGTGGGGAATAACTCTTTTATCAGGGAGTGAAGTGACAGGGCAAGGGCTAATGGTTTCAAACTGAAAGAGGCTAGGTTTAGATTAGAAAGTAGGAAGAAGTTCTTTATGTTAGGGGTGGTGAGACACTGGGAGAGGTTGCCCAGAGAAGTTATGGATGCCTCATCCCCAGCAGCACACAAAACCAGGCTGGATGAGACCTTGAGCAACCTGGTCTAGTGGAAGGTGTCCCTGCCCATGGGGCAGGGGAGGGTTGGAACCTGAAAATCTTTGAGGTCCCTTCCAACCCAAACCATTCTATGACCATTCTACGATTGCAGCCCCAATTCCCAGGGTTTTGCAAAGCCTCTGGGCTCGGCAAGCCAGAACGTGGCCCCTGCAAGCCCCCCGGCCCTGCTCGCCCCCAGTCTGTTTACACAGCTGCGGGATGACTGACAGCTCTCCCCTCCCCCTCCCGCCTCCACTCCTGCCCTTTTTCCCCAAAATTCATCCCAAAATCTGTGCTGGGGAAGAAGAGAAAGGCTGAGCATTGTGGTGGCAAATGGAGGTTTACAGGATGTTGAATGGAGCCTCTGAAAATCTCTGTCCTGGGGCTGGATGCTCTGATGTTGTGGCATCCCAAAATCCCAGCACTGAGCAGTGTCACTGGCTCATTGGGCATAAACTCAGGGAAATTTGGCTCCAAGCAGCACAGAGGCACAAAGCAAGATCTGATTTTGAGGGGAAATGGGTTTTCTAGACTCGATGCATCTGATGGGAGAAAACTCTGCATCTGGGAGCAAAAAGATGGAAAAGCCAAAACCTGCCCCAGTGGGAGGTGCTGGGGGGGAAAACCAGGGAGCTGCCAAGGAGCATGGGGTGTAAAGGGAGATGTGGGGAGGGGCCTGCAGGGGGTGAGCTCCCCAAAGTAGGGAAAAACAGGGAGGATGGGAGGAAAATGTGGGAAAAAGATGGAGAAAAGGAAGGCAAGGAGGAGAAAGAAATAAAAGGGGGTGTGGGGAAGGGAAGGGAAGGGAAAAGCTCCTTCTTGAAGGCAATCGTGGGACATGGAAAGTGAGTTGGGAAAGGAACAGGAATGGCTGGTGATGCACCAGCCACAGAGATTTAGCCTCAGTGGAGCTGGAAAAGGAGGCAGGGAAGGGGCTGGAGAGAAACAGGCAGAGGGGACCTGGTTCCTTGCTTTCCTGTGCCAAGTATCAGGTGTCCTTCGAGCTGAATAAATCCCCTTCATGCCAAAGGAAAGGGGTAAAAGCGAAGAGCATCCCAGCCCACATCCCTGTGTGGAGAGCTGCCAGGTTCTGCTTCCCTGTGGATAATTAGGAAGGGAGAAATCCCAATTACAGCTGGGATTTACAGCCCCAGAAACAAGCCATAAATCCTGCCCCAAACCCATCCCTACCTTGCTCCCCTCCCAACTGCTTCCCTGCCAAATAATCTTCTCCAGATGCTGACTGTGAATGCCAGGATGGCCCTTTCCAGTGGGGATGAGATGTTTGGGAGGGTCCCCTGCATTCCCACAGTAAAACCCAGAAAATCCTGGCTGGGTTCTCTCTTTTTCCATGGGGTTTTAAAGGGCTGCAAAGGGGCAATACAAGGCACAACACTGCCTCTCGGGTTGTCCCCATGGCTCACCGTGTCTCTTCCCAGTATTTCCAAGGTGGCACAAGCCAGAGAAAGGCTGTCCCAGGTGGGGACACCAATCTGGGAGGAGAACAGGAGCAGCACTGGTAGTTGGCAGCCCTTGATAAAGGATGTTTGACCATTCCTATGACACGGCCCAAACTCATCAGCCAGCAGCACACAGACACTGGCATGAGCTGGGTGAGAAATGCCAGCAGCATGGAGAAGAGAAACCAGAAAAAAGGCTGAGAGATAAAAAATAAGCCCCCTCAAAACACCCCCATTTGGGATGAGCTCAGAGAGGTAGCACTTAAAGCTGACGTTGTCCTGAGCCACAGATCCCCATGACACTGCAACAGGGGCACCGGTTGGCATCTACTCAACAGCTTGGCCCCAGCTGCAGCTGCATGGGGGAAGGTGGTGAGAAGAGTAGTGGGATGGAAGGAAGAGGGATGAGGCTTATGGAGGCTGGAGTACTACTGGGACATAGCCAAGCTGGATCCTGGGCAGTCCACAGAGCACAGCCTCATCTCAAAGCAACCTCAGTGCAAGGATGCCCTGAGCATCCCTCACCCATGGGTGTCCCAAGCACCCCTCGTGCATGCACGCAGCCACGTAGCAAGCCAGGATTGGCTCACAGCAGGACCCCCAAATGGTGTTGGCTCCCTCCCTGCTCCCCAAAGCTGCTGGTACCAAGCTCTCCCTGCTGCTGCAAGGCTTTTGTCCACAGCTCTCGGCTCCCGTCCATCATGCTCAATGGCTCCATTCATCCCGCGCTCCGGCAGCGGCTGCAGCCGCACTGAGGGGATCCCAGAGGGTGCAAAGGGCTTGGACCTGCCTCAGCAAGAAAAATCCCACTGTCTCCAAAGCCCCCCCAGCTTTGGGGGAGTGGGAGATGCGATGGGCGGTGGGGGAAGGTGTTTTAACAGACTTTGGCACATGTAAGAGGAAGATCTCATCCAGAGGATGGGGATGATGGAAAAAGTTACTTGAAGCCCCACTGCTGTGGGAATTTGGGGTGAAGCAGGTCCTGTTGCCATGCCGTTCACCCTGCCAGCAACAAACCCAGTGATTTTGGAGACTGACACCCCTGGAGATGAAGCCCTGCATCCCCTGCCAGCACCCATGGGACATCAGGGGTCCTCCAGACCCCAGCAGAACCCATTAGACACCAGCTCCTCCCACAGCCTGCCCGTCTCCTCTGCCCCCAGCCACTGCTCTGGGCAGGATTCCCAGGGCTCAGAGACTCTTGGGGGTCTGAGGATTCGTGGGATGCACACACAGGGTGACATCATAGCCAAAAAACACTCCAGAAAAGCAGTATGCTGTGAAGCTACATATCACCATCAGCCCTTCCTTGCTTGGTACCATCCCCCGGCCCATCCCCTCTTCCCTCAGAACCCCCCCCAAGCTGCTGCACGAGCACGGAAAGCTGGGACACAGCACGAGCCTACCCCCTGCCCTTCACCCTCCTCTTCCTCCGGCTGGGATGCACCAGGCGCTTCTCACCGGTTCCTCTTCCCCCTGCTCCCGCCAGCGACTTCAAGGAAGAAAAACTAATGAAAAGCAGCTGCTGGGAATTCCAGAAGGATGATGAATGTCGAGTCCCCTTCACAAACGCTGGGCTTGTGCGAGTTGCCCGGAGCGCTTACTTCATTGCTTTAATTTGGGAATCGTGTTGGAAAAAGGGAGGGAGGAGGGAGAAGCTGGGGGGTGGGGGGAGGCTAGTAGAAACCTCCGGTAGGTCTCATTTAGCCTCCAAAAAAACCCCAACCCAGGGTAATTAGCCGAAGAGCATAATTAAGGAGGAGAGACAAAGGGGCCATTGTGTGCAAAGGCTCAACAGGCACCTCAGGGTGAGGAAACTGAGGCACAGGAAGAGTTCACTGCCGGGAGGGGTGCGATTGACTGGTGGCTGCTCTGAGAGGCCAAAAAGTGGGAAAAATCCTTTTTTTTTTCTTCTCCTTAATATTTTCCAGGTGGGGAAGGAAGGCAGCACTGCTGGAGGGGAGGGGGGAATCCCAAATAAAGCAGCAAATCCCAAGGAGGTGCCCAGAGTGCACCAGCAAAGGATGAACAACCACAGTGGCAGGATGCTGAGCACTGCAGCAAGCCCCTGCACCCCAAACACCTCCCTCTCATCCCAACGCCTCCATCCTGCATCCTGCCGAGCGCACGCCCCAGCCCTGCCCGCTCAGCCGCAGCCTCCAGCGAGACCTGCCTGCTTTTTGGAGCAACCCTTTTTCTTGCCAAAACTCCATATTTGGATCATTTTCCTTGGCAGCAGTTCCGAGGATGGATTTTCCTTCACACAGATCTGCCTCTGTCCTGCAGCCTGCACGGGATCACCAGCTTGTCTTGGGAACGGGGCAAAGAAAGCTGAAACGTGCCCAAGGTTGTGGGCTTTTTCTCATTTACTTGGAGAGCGCAACCCTGGGCATTAATTACCTCGGTGCACATTAATTACCCCAGCATGTGTTAATTACCCTGGCGTGGCACCGTAGCAGGGCACAGGAGCTGTTTGGGCACCTTGGCTGAATTTCCACGCCTGAGGTTCGGCTTTGATCCAGCACTTGTCTTCAGAGTTGAATTCCTGGGGTGAAAATGGGTGTTTTGGGGGGAATAATGACAATCCCCATGCAGCTTTTCTCTTCCAGACACACATGGTCTCACCTCCCTGCTGGAGCCGTGCCTGCTTTGGGGATGCTAAGTGGCCAGGTCTCATCCTTTCCCTGCCCCGAGGGGTATCCTGGGGATCAGGGGAGGACCCTGAGGTGCAATTTCACCCTGATCTGGATCCACCTTGTTCTGGCCTTGGGATAAAAGATGCCCACTCCAAATATCCCAATGAGGTGGATCTGGTGATGGGGGTTTGCATCCATGTAGCTCACAGTGCCAGCATGTGCCCAGAGCTTCTCGTTTCCATTCTGCATCCTCATATTTCGAGGAATTGTGCCTCCAGTGATCCCAGGGAGCCAAACACAAACATGAGAATCCTCAATTTCCAGTGCATCCATGGGGAAAACCAGGCTGAACCACTGCTCCCATCAATAGACCCTGCCAAATTCCTCTGCTGGCTTGGAAGGGCCTCAAACCTCACAATCTTGGCCAGGAAAAAGCAACATTGGGGAGGACGCCCCAGATTTCTGAGTCCCCTTTTGGGACTACCATGAGTGATATATGGGAGCAAAGTGAAGTAACCTGAATAAAGGGCAGGAGCATTCCATCACTCGGTGCCCGGTGGGTTTGTGCAAAGATGGAGGTGATCCTCCTGGTTCAGTAAAGGCTTTGTGCAAAGATGGAGGTGATGCTCCTGGGTGCAGTAAGTATTTGGGGTTTGGGATTATTCGGGGTTTTCCCCACCCGAATCTTCCTTTTTCACGCGGTTCAACCCGCAGCGCCCTGGCTGAGGGACAGAAAGGATGCCACAGCCACCGCCATGGCCGGATCCTGTGGAGCAGCTCATTTCCTCCAATGGCTGGGGAAAAAAAGAAGGAAACAGGAAAAGTAAAGCTCCCAAGGCTGCTTGGTGGCCTCCTGCCTCCTCCCACCGCTGTGCTGCACGGGTCAGGTCTTGCCTTCGAGCCTCCCGGGACGAGGGCGGGCAGAGGATTTGTCAGCGCAGAGCTCGGTGCCCTCCGGCAATGCTGTGTGTGGGGATGCTGTGCCCAGCTGGATCTGGTATGGGATCGAGGATGCTGCATCCAGCTGGATCCGGTATGGGGTGGAGGATGGTGTGCTGAGCTGAATCCAGTATGGGATCAAGGATGCTGTACCTGGCCAGGTCCGGTATGGGATCAAGGATGCTATGCTGACCTGGATCCAGGATGGGATTGGGGATGTTCTATCCAGCTGGATCTGGATTGGGATTGAGGATGCTATACCAAGCTGGATCCAGTATGGGACTGAGGATGCTGGCCCTGGCCGGGTCTGGTACAGGAACTGAGGATGCTGTGCCATGCTGGATCTGGTCTGGGGTTGAGGATGCTGTGCCCGCTGGATCCAGTATGGGATAGGAGATGCTGTACCTGGCCAGATCCATTCCCAGCTCACTGCCAAGATCCGGGGGATCTTGGCATTGCTCTGATGGGAGCTCATGGAAAGGGGGAAAGGGGCTTGCTGACTGGTGCAGAGCTCAGACGCTTTCATTGCAGGAGTGGCCACAGGACACGGCACCAGGGCTTCACCCTGACCTGGTGCTGCAGCGCAGTTTATCTCCAGAAGCACTCCCAGTTGCATTGAGACGTGCCACGCATCTGCAAAATCCTCCCAGCACCTCAGGTTTGCCCCCACCATACAGAAATACCCTGATCTAATGGGATCTGGCCCCAATCCAGTGGGATTCAGCCCAAATCTTGTTCTTTCCCAACCCCACTCATCCCTCCACCACTTCTCCAGGCTCTGGGTCCAAACCTGGGATGCAACACCAGCTCCTCTCCCAGCCCCTTTTAATTAATCCTCCATTCTGGGATTCATTAAATCCTCATTAGCAGCCGTTCTCTATGGACCTCAAACCCCCTCCCATTTGATTCTCCCTTATTCCTCGCTGGGATTTGGGATTGTGGCCAGTTGCACATCATCTTCAAAATGTAGTAACTCTCAAAAGTGACAAGCTGGGAATATAAGCAGCACCCAGCACCCAGCTGGACGCAGGGGGGAGGGTATGTACCCCTCTGCCCTCCCTAGCCAGTCAAACCAGTTGCTTCCGATAAAGCAAGAGCAAGAAAAACACCAAAACATGGAAAACTTTCCATGTGATGCCACCACAAAGTCAAATTCCATCTGGCAAGCCCGTGCTAGGGAGTTTAAGCTATTTCAGTTCAGCAACTTTTGCCATCGCATATATATTCCATAGGGTAATGCAGCTGCCTACAGAGCCGGGGCACATCCCCGGGACAAGCAGCCAGTGTCAGCGCAGTGGCTCCAGAGCCAGGAAAACACTCAGAAGTACACCTGGGAGACAGCGGTACCACGGCCGAGCACTGCCTCCATCCCTCCTGGGGTGGGGAAAGAATCCCCCCCTGGACCGCGTGGAGAGCCTCTGGGATGGGGAGAGAACCTCCTGTATGCCATCAGGGGTCTGGGAGGGAAAGCTGAGGCAGAGCTGGATCCAGACCCAGGTTCTGCTTTTAAAACCACTTCATCTTCCACAAATCACTTTATATGCCAAAACTGGGGTTCTGTCTCCAGCCCAAGTCCCTGATGCCGGCGAGGCTGGGGTGTGGGGGATGCTGCGCTGGTTGGAGGGGTCAGTCCCTCTCTCCTCCCCCCCCTCTAGCTCCCTCAGCTTCGCAGCCAGGGCCGGACAATGTCACCCATTAAGGGCTTTCAAAAGGCGAAGGAGCCCTTTTAAATGAGAAAAGCGACAGCTCAGGGTCAGGTTTCGTGGCCGGGTTGGAGGGAGGCCCGCGGCGAGACCCCTCCCCACTCCCTCCGGAAAGGGCAAAACGACCCCAAAATAAGGGGAATCAACCAATTTTTTTTTCTTCTTCTTTTTTTTTTTTTCTTTTTAGGATGGGGCTTGATGATGGCTGTGTCTGAGCATCCCCAAAATGAGAGGGGCGGAGGCTTGGCGGAGGGATAAGGGGGCACTTACGGTGCGGGCGGCGCCGGGGGAGAGGGCTCCGTTGGCGAGGTAGGGGCTGCCCAACTCGGGGAGCATCAGGAAGGGGTAGCCGGGGTAGGGGGGGCCCTTAAAAAAAACCCCATCTTGTTGCCGTCTGACCACTGGGGAGAGAAGGAAGGGGGTGTCAGGAGGAGTGGAGGGTGGGTGTGCTTCCATGAAGGGGGTTAGGGGAGCAAGAATGGGGCCATGGTCATGGGTAGGTCCCCTCCGGGGGTGCTCAAGTCCCTTGGGGTGGGTCCTTGGTTCTGCTGGAAGGATCCTCACTTGGGGACGTGGGGGGCGAGTAGGTCACCTCTGGGGGTGTCCAAGTCCCTTGGAGGGGTCCTAGGTTCTTCTTGGGGCTCCCCACTTGTAGCGGGGAGGGGCAGATATGTCCCCTTGAGGGGTACGCAAGTCTCTTGGAGGGATCTCTGATAATTCTGCGGGGGGTCCTCACTTGGCGGGGGGTGGCAGGTCCTCTCTAGAGGTGNGTAGAAGTAGGAGGACATGGGGGGAAGACACGGACGAGGACACACAGGGGTCGGGGAGGAAGACACGGGGGACACACATGGGGGGACACGGACATGGGGGCTCCCGCCCGGGGGCCTGAACACCGGAGGCTTCCGTGAGGGATGGACAAGGTGGGGGGGACGGACACGGAGGGTCCCGAGGAGAACTGGACACGGGGAGGTCCCGTCAGGGTCCCGGAGGGGATGGACTCAGGGCAGTCGCGGGGGGGATGGACCCGGGGGGTTCCGCCCGCAGCCGGGGGCGGAAACAAAGAAGTTGTGAAGTGTCGAATGGTCCCGGGGGAACGCGGTGGGGACTGGGACCGGGGGAGCGGGACCCGGGGAAGAGGACAAGGACCGGGACGGGGATGAAGTGGGGTCCGGGAGCGGAGCCGATACCTTCTGCCAAATAGTCCCGCGGCTTCTGGAAACTTTCCCGGGGCTGCGGTGGCCGCTCCGCCTGCGGGGAGAGCCGGTGAGTGGGGCCGGGCGGGGGTCTTGCCCCCCCGGCCCTTCTCCGCCACCCCGCGGGCTCACCTCGGAGTCAGAGCCGGTGCTGGTGCCGGAGCCTGTCCCCCGGTTCTCGGTCTCGCTGACCAGGGAGGACTTGAGCTCGTCCAGGTCCCCGTGGGCCGAGCCGCGCCCCGCGCCCTTGTCCTGCTCCTCGCCCTCGTCCTGGAAGGCGATGAGCTCGTCGGGGGCCCCCAGGTCGTCCCCCCCCGCCGGTTCCAGCTGCGGCATGATCGGGGTCAGGGTCGGGGTCCGGCTCCGGCTCCGGCCCCGCCGGGCTCCCCCCGCCGCCGCCGCCCGGGAGGGTCGGGAATGCGCGGGGCGGCGGGGGGGGGGCGGGGGGGAGCCGAGCTGCAAACCGACACCGCGGGGCAGGGCAGGGCTCTCGCACCGCCCCGTCACCGCCACCGGCCCCGCCACTGCACCGCCAGGACCGACCCACCGGCCCCACCACTATCCCGCCGGGACCGACCCGTCGGGACCGACTTACCAGTGCCTCGCTGGGACGACCCACCGGGACCGACCCGTCGGGACCGACCCACCGGCCCTGCCGCTGCCCCGCCGACAGATCTACTAGCCTTGAGCAGGGCAGAGCGAGCCTGGTGCCCACGGCGTGTTCCCGGCACGGCCAGGGATTTCCCAGCCCATCCAGGGACTCCCTATCCCGTCCAGGGTCCCTCCTTTCCTTCCAGGGCCACCCATCCTGTCTGGGTCTCCCCATCCATGTCCTCCCCACCCCATACAGGGTCCTCCCATCCTGTCCAGGGTCTCCCCATCCCCATCCCATCTGTGTTCCCTTCTTCTTTGTCCAGGTCACCCCATCCCGTCCGGATTCCCTCCATACCTCTCCATACCATCATATTTCGTTGCCCCATCCTATTCAGTGTCTCCTTATCCCATCCATGATCCCTCCATCCCATCCAGGTCCCCTCCATTCCTTACAGGGCCTGCCGTCCCTTTTGTGTTCCCTCTTCCTGCCTGGATCTTCTCATCCTGGCTAGGGTTCCTCTGTCCCATCGAGGGCTCCCCCGTTCCATCTGAATTTCTCCATCCCAAACAGGATCTTCCCATCCCATCCAGGGCCCCTCCATCTTGCATATGTTCTCCTCATCCCATCCTATCCAGGGACTCTCCATTCCTTCCAAGGCTCCCTGTTCCATTTGGGTCCCTCCAACCCATCCACAGCCTCCCATTCCACGCAGGATACCCCATCCCATCTAGGTACCCTGCCCCACAGTAGGTTGCCCCTACCCTGCCCCATCCTCTTCAGATGCTTCATGCTACATGGGTGTCCCTTTCCCACCCAAGATGCCCCCATCCTATCAGGACATCCCAATCCTGTTTGGGTGCCTCCACATAACAGGAGAACCCCCATCCCACACAGGGTGACCCTGTCCCTCCAGGGTGGCCTCACCCTCCCCATGTGTCCCCAGTCTGCCAAAGTGACACCATCCCACCAGTGCTGGTGCAAGAGGCAGTCCCCCAGTTCTCAGTCTCACTGACCAAGGAGGACTTGGGCTCGTCCAGGTCCCTGTCACCCACTTCAGCAGGATGCTTAAAGAGTGGTCCCCATTCTGCCCCACACTGGGAGCAGGGTCCTGAAGTCCTACCCTGGTGCCTGTCAGCTCTAAGCCAGACTGGAGGACAGACCCATTGGAAAACCCTTTTTCTACCCTTTTTCTTGCAGGGTGGGCTTATTCCCCCATGACAGGGAGACATGGGTGGGACAAGTGCTCACTCTGCTGCCCACCACTCAAGAGGCTGCAGGGATAGCCCCAACCAGGACTTCACCCAACATCTCCAAACAATCACCTTCATCCCATCTCATCACTTGCAGCCTGAACATGAACCTCAGCCTCTGGCTGGACTTGCCACCTCCCTGTTTCACCAGACACTGAGGACAATTCCTGAATCATGGGGCCCTGGGGCCACCAGCCTCTCCCCACCCCTCCCTGCCGGCTCAGCAGCCCCTTGCTCTGCTCCACAAAGGTTCTTCAGTTGCTTTGCCTGAAATACTCCGTGAAAAGGCTTTTGTACCATGGAAATAACTGGTGACCCCAGTCCCCCCAGCCCAAGGTTCTCAAGGAAGAGTGAGAGACAGCTGCAGGCTGCCCTGCTGGACAGCCTTTTCCCGTTCCTGCCCTCCCCTTACCCACTCCCAGCTTCCAGATGTTTTATTACCCTGCTTTTAATTAACATTTCCATCCCTGTGTTCCCATCTGCCCCTTCCCAGGTGGCTCCTCGCTCTGTGTCTAGGGGTAGAGGAAAGTCCTCCCCCATGGGATCCAAATGTGTCTGAGGGGCTGCTAAAAAACAGGAATAATCCCTTAAAGCACTATTTTTTCCTGCCCAGGAGATAAATAATGCACAGCATAATTCCATGAAGGAGCAAGGAGGTGGCTGGCTCCTGGTATGCGACTCATGGAGGGTGACCATCCCACACTGCCCAGTGTCCCCCAGGTGATCCCCAGCTTTGCAAGACTCCAAGTAAAACCCCAGGAGCTGTCAGGCCTGTGGGGTCGGATCTTTCTCAGTGTTTTTTTGCATGTCCTACAAACCCAGGAGAGCCTATATGACGGGTTTGAAGGTCACCATCAGAAGGCAACCGGTGCTCTAAAGGCAAAACCTCACTGCAACTCATTTCCCAAGATGTTCCCAAGATCTGCCCGCCCTGTTAGGCGATAATTAAGAGCATCCTGGCTGGGCAGGCAGGATGGGAGGAGCATGATATGGAGGAGATGACAGCAGGATGGGAGGTCCATGAGTTGGAGGAGGCGATAGCAGGGTTGAACCCTTCAAAACCACCTCACGCGATGTTTCGCCGTGGTGCAGCCCGAACCAAGAAGAACTGGTGGGTGCTGCTGTGTGCCCCCAGGTCAGAGCTTGACATCTCCCTTTGCCCCAGCATGTCCCGGTGATAAAGCTGCTGAGATCCCAGAACTGGTGGGTGCTGCCAGGCTGGGATGAAGAAGGGAGTGGAGGTTGGGAGACCCAAGGATGCTATGTTGGAATAATAGGTCTCTGGAGTCGGGCCAGTAGGGAGGAGCCGGGGCACCTACAGTCACACCAGAACCCTCGGCCACCCTGAGATCGTCAGGTACCTCAGGACCCTCAGCATTCCCATGACCTACAGCCACTCTGGGACTCTTGACCACTCCAGGACTCTCTCACCTGCTCTTGGAGCTTCAGCCAACCCAGGACCTTCAGCCATCGTGGGACTTTTGGACAACCCGCGACCCTCAGCGACCCCAGGACCCTTGGACACCCTGGGACCTTCAGGCATCCCAGGACCCTCAGCAGTCCCATGACCTACAAGCTACCTTGGGACCCTCAACCACTCCAGGACCCTAAGCTACCCCATGAGCTTCAGCCACCCCAGGACCCTCAACATCACCGTCTCCCACTCTCATCCTGCCCCCAGACTCCCTTACACCGGTGACTGGGGGCACGGGAGGGACACCTACCCCCCCCTGCACCACCTCCCCAGCAGAAGCCTAAAGCTCCAAGGATACAAATCCCAACACATCACCGTCATCATCATCAGCGCTGGGGACGAACTGGGGCCCCAGGGGTATTCATTAAATCCAACCCCGCCCTCCTGAGGAGGGGACTCAGCTGGAAGGGCAACCCGAACCCCTTCTCCTTCTGAATCTCCACGTCCTGTTTGGCGGCAACACCAGGAGCTAGGCTCGGGGTTGGGGTAGCTTTGTCCTGGGGGCAGGGGCAGGGTGGGGGACACACGATCTGCAAATCGCCCATTAGCAGCCTCTGGGGGCACCCAGCCCTGCGGAGGGTATACGCCTGGTGGGAGCCTCTGCCCCAATCCCTCGCCAGGGCAAGGGGAAGCCACCTCCTGCCCCCCAGCCCGAGCTCCCGTGTGTGCCGAAGGGGCGCTGGCACAGCTGGGGAGTGACCTCCGCCCTCCCCTAATTTGCAATGGAGGGGCTCAGCACTCCGAGAAACTGAGGCACGGAGGGGCGAGGGGCACAGAGCGAGGTAGAAAGGGGAGGGGGCATAGGGGGTTGGTCCCAGGCGGGAGGGGGCATCATGAGGGTCCCAGACTGGAGAGGACATCGCCCTTGAAACCTGCGGCGGAGAAACCACCGTGTGCGGTGCCAGGGCTACACGTGGGGCTGAATCCTCCTGGCTGCTCCCCTCCTACCTCCCACTCCAACCAGCTCCAGCCCGCTGCTGCTCTCTACGGGCATTGGAGGCTCCTCGTTTTGCCCCCCCTCTAATTACAGCCGAGTCCATCGCGGGGGTCACCCCATGGACAAGGCTACCACTGCCCCTGGGGCTCAGCCACCTCCATTGTAGTGGAGGTTTAGTCAAACCTCAAGGGGGCAGCCACCGAAAAGGCCAGTCCTCCCCCCGGGGAGCTTTTCTCAACTGCAGAAAAAGGGCTCCTGCCCGACGCCCCCTTCCCCTCTCCCTGCACTCAGGTTTCGGGGTGACTTTTGTAGGGAACAGAGCACAGGGACCTCCGCCAGCATCTGCAAAACTCCCCCCCTCCTTGCTCGACCCCAAAATTCTCTTTTTCCTCTCCAAAATGGGGATGATTTGGAGCCACACCGAGGCGCGGCTGCCTTCCCCAGAAAGCTCTGAGACCAGAGCTGCTGTGACACCCGCACTCCCGGGGACCCCCCGGAGAGGCTGATTGACCGGGTACGTAGGGACACTGCGCTGGGACCCTGAGAAGGAGGAACGAAAGACCCCAGAGATGCTCGGGGCGGTCGCGGCACTCCCACACCGTGGCTGTTCCGGGGCGGGACCGGCAGTGGCGGTAGGGCGAGCGGGCGGGGCGTGTCCGGTGAGTGGGCGTGTCCAGCCTGGTGGGTGTGGTGCCGGCGGGCGGCGCGGCGCGGGGAGGGCCAGGCCAGGCCGGGCCGGGAGCGGGCGCTGCCATGGCGCTGAACCTCTGCAAGAACGGCAAGGCGCTGCAGGAGGCCTACGGGCGGGTGGTGGCGGCGGGGAGCGCCACGGACTGGTGAGGGCCGGGGGGTGGT
>VWZX01010036.1:22083-39432 GCA_013399015.1 Galbula dea
GGGATGAGGGCTCTAGGGAGTGTGTAGGGGAAGATATAGGGCTGGGCTGGTACCTGGGGGAGGATGTGGGGTGGAAGGGATCAGCCAGAGGGTGTGGGGGTGTGGGATTTGCAGGGGAAGCAGGGATTATAGGGGGGGGATGTATGGAGATCAGGGGGTGGGGAAAGTTTGTGGAGTGGGTGTGGGTTTTCTGAGAGGAATTAGGGGTGTGGGTGTGTCTGTGGGGAGCATGGGCTGTATGGGGGAGATCAGGGGTGTGTGATGTCTGGGAGGTCTGTGGGCGTGTAGGAGTGATCAGGAAGTGTCTGGGATGTGAGGCAGGAGGAGGCCCTATGGGGCTGTGTGCTTCAGGGACATCCAGGGTGTCTGGATCCTCTGGGTGGGTGCTGTGAGTTTTTGGGGTCACCACAGAGGAGCCGGTGATGGGGTGTGCATTTGCCCCCAGGCTGGACAAACTCTCTGCCACTGGCTCTGTTTTAGGGCTCTGTTCACCTACGAGGGCAACAGCAACGACCTGCGTGTGGCTGGCACGGGAGGTGAGTGGGGGCAGCACCAGCCCCTGAGCCTGGGGGTCTGCAGGATTCAGTGCGCACGTCCTGGCTGGCTTCTGTTCCTTGGAGTTCCTGGTGGTGTCCAGCCTCCACTGGGAATGGGAATGGCTCCAGCAGGGGGGTGTGGCTCCCTCAGCCCTCAGTACTGGGGAGTTTGGTTTTCAAATCCCTGAGCCTGTTCTTCCCCCTTGGCACTGGCTGTGGTGGCCTCGGTGGTGGGACAGGAGCAAAGAGGTAGACTCGGGTCCTCATCCCTCTTTGCAGTCCTGAACTGTTTTAGATCCTGGCCAGCTGCAGCATGATATGAAGGAAGGACCTTCAGAGCTTTCTCGGGCTGTTGATTCCAGCTTTGTCCTGCTAAAGTGCTGCTTCTTTGGCTGAAGATGAGCCAGTAGAGTGCCCAGGTGGGCAAGAAGGCCAAGAGCATCCTGGCTTGGAGCAGCACTAGGGTGGCAGCAGGACTGGGGCAGGGATTGGCCTCCTGGGCTGGGCACTGGGGAGGCCACAGCTCCAATCCTGGGGTCAGCTTTGGGCTCCTCACTCCAAGAAGGACATGGAGGTGCTGGAGTGTGTGCAGAGAAGGGCAAGGAAGGTGGGGAAGGGTCTAGAGCAGAAGTGTTGTGAGGAGCAGCTGAGGGAACTGGGGTGGTTTAGCTTGGAGAAGAAGAGGCTCAGGAGAGACCTTCTTCTTTGTGTGACTTCTGTCTTCATCTGGCTGCAACCCCCTTCTGACTGCAGAGCTCAGGCTGGTGGCACACAACACGTCCTGGCTGGTTTCTCTGCTTTCTGTATTTGCATCCTCTGGCACTCGACTGCCTTCCCCTGCCACTGCCTTTCCCTTTGGTTTCTCACAACCCCCGAAGCTCTTGGTGACTGCAGTTGGGTGAGGTGGTTTGGGCAGCTCTGCAGGCTCTGGTGAAGCCCGGGCTGTAGGTGGTTTGGTGCTGGGACCCTTTGCTCTGTGGACTGGGGCTGCAGGGAGCCTGACTGTGCTGGGGAGCAGCTGCCAGGGCTGTCAAGGGTCTGGGATGCAGATTCGCTGCTGTCAGAGAGTTGTGGTTGTGTGGTAGAGGGCTCTGAGGGGAGGTCTTGCAGCTCAGGGAGGTCTGTGTGTCAATTAAACGACCCTTGTGGTTTTTCTGCTGGACCTGGTCTCCCATAGCATCCTCCCAGGCTAGCATAGGAAGCTGGGTCAGATGAGTGGGCACTGAGGTGATTGGGAACTGCCTGAAGGACAGAGCCCAGAGGCTTGTGGTCAGTGGCACAGGGGCTGCTTGGAGGCCAGACAGGACATGATGTTCCCCAGGGGTCAGGGCTGGCTCCAGTCTGTTCAACATCTTCATCAGTGACCTGGAGGAGGGGGAGAGTGGAGCCTCGGATGATCCCAGAGGGGGAGAGTGGTGACCCCTGAGAGGCTGTGCTGCCACTGAGTGAGAGCTGCACAGGCTGAGAGCTGGGGGAGAGGAGAGGAACCTCCTGGAGTCCAGCAAGGGCAAGTGTGAGATCCTGTGCCTGGGGAGAAGTAACCCCATGAACCAGGACAGGTTAGGGCTGACCTGCTGGGAAGCAGCTCTGCAGAGAAGAACCTGGGGGTGCTGGTGGACAAGAAGTTGCCCATGAGCCAGGAATGTGCCCCATGGCCCAGCAGGCTTTCAGAAGAGTGTGAGCAGCAGGTCAGGAGAGGTTCTCCTCCCCCTCTACTCTGGCCTAGGGAAGACACATGTGGAGTCCTGGGTCCGGTTGTGGTCTCCCCAGTTGAAGAGAGACAAGGAACTGCTGGAGAGAGTGCATTGGGGCTAGGGAGGTGCTGAGGGCACTGGAGCAGCTCTGGCAGGAGGAAAGGCTGAGAGCCCTGGGGCTGCTTAGCCTGGAGAAGAGCAGCCCCAGAGGGGAGCTGCTGAATGCTGAGGAAGAGCTGAAGGCTGGGGGCAAGAGGCTGGGGCCAGACTCTGCTGAGTGGTGCCCAGGGCCAGGCCCAGGGGCACTGGGCACCAACTGGAAGCCAGGAGGTTCCAGCAGAGCAGGAGGAGAAGCTTGTTTGGTGTGAGGGTGCAGAGCCCTGGCCCAGGCTGCCCAGAGAGGTTGTGGAATCTCCTTGTGTGGAGAGATTCCCAAGGCAGCTGGAGGTGATGGTGGTCAAGTTGCTGTGGGTGACCCTGCTTGAGCAGGGGGCTTGGCCTGGGTGCTCCCCAGAGCTCCCTTCCCACCCCAACCATGCTGGGATTCATTAAACATTGACCTGGCAAACTCTCAGCCAGCTCCCAGGTTCCCATCAGCTGCCTGGCTTTGGGCTTCCAGCCTTTTCTGCTGGCTTTGGAATCTCTGTGCCAAATTTAGAGCCAAAGTGTAAATATTTAATGGGAGGAGAAATGCAATCTCTGGCTGTTTTGCAGTGCAGCCACTGCTGGGCTGTGATGGGAAGCAGCAGCTCATTTCTCCAGTGCTCAGATGAACCCAGATGGGGGAACTGTGGCCTGGGTGATGTGCTGGAAATGAAAGCACCTGGGGTTTGCATTTTTCCTCCTTCTCTGGGAGTTTTCTGGCAGTGATGCTGCAGCCTGGGAGGTGCCATGGCATGTCCCATCACCTGCCCATCTCCCTTGCCCCCTCTGCTGAGCCTGCATGTGTTCTGCCCCCTGTGCAGGGCTGGATTCTCCTCCTCCTCTTCATACTGATGATAATAAAACAAATTCACATGCAGACATGGAGCAGACAAGCTGCAGTGGCAGCTCCTGGAGCATCTCTGGTCCTGTCACTGTGGTAAGGTCATAGCCAAGAGCAGCCATTGCCCAGAGGTGCTCCTTGGGTTGACACCAGTGAGGAGAGAGCGAGGCCAGGAGCTTTCCTCCAAGGCCTGGTGAGGGTGGCCACACCCTGCAGCTTCTCAGTTTCTTCTCTGCTTCCTGTTTGATGAAGCAGCACTTGCCAGAGCCACCACCACGGAGGTGGGATGGGCCCAGGCACAGCCACTTCCTCCCCTGCTTATAGAGTCAGAGTCACAGACGAGGTTTGGGTTAGCAGGGACCTTTGCAGGTCATCCAGTCCCACAGACAACAGGAGGACTGGGGTCAGCATGAGGGATCTGCAGTGCTCTTGGTGTGGGACAACTCCAAATGCAGCAGGAATAACCTCCAGGAAGCAATCAGCCAGGAGCTGGCCACTTCTGCCCCGGGTGTGTCATTGCTTGTCTTCCCTTGGTTTCCTTTCTCTGCTGGGGCAGATGGTGGCCTGGAGGAGATGGTGGAGGAGCTCAACAGTGGAAAGGTGATGTATGCCTTCTGCAGGGTGAAGGATCCCAACTCTGGGCTGCCCAAATACGTCCTCATCAACTGGGTGAGTTGGGGCATGGGGGGGTCAGTGTTTCTCCCTCAGCTCTCCCTTGGGTCATGGTTGCCCCACGCTCAGCAGCCAGCAAGCTGAGTCCCTTCCTCTGGGGTGCAGTTCCAGCTCCACCACTGCTGGGGGGTGTGGGCACACAGGGTTCCCTGCCCCATCACACTCCTGGCTGTGTAGCTTGCTTATCCACAGCAGTGCTGCTGGCAGATGCCTCTGGACCTCCCTGGGTTGGGTTGAGTGAAGCACCTGAGGACCTGCAGCAGCATGGAGCCCTCATGGTGTGGCTGTGGTCCCAGGGCAGGAGGCACACCCTGTCCCTCTGTGGTGGGTTGGCCTTGGCTGGACACCAGGTGCCCACCAAAGCAACTTTTTCACTGCCCTATTCAGCTGGACAGGGAGAAAAAATGTGGTGAAAGGCTTGGGGATGAGGGCAGGGAGATCATCCAGCAAGAGCTGTCCTGGGCAGAACAGGCTGGGTGGGGAAGGGAATCTGTTTATTTTCAGTTAACACTGTAGAAGGATAATGAGAAATAAGAACCAATCCAAAACCACCTTCCCCTAAGCCCTCCCTTCTCCCCAAGCTCAACTTCACTCCCAATTTCTCCACCTCCTCCCCACCAAGTGCTGCAGGGGGATGAGGAGTGGGAGTTGTGGGCAGTTCATCACATATGGTCTCTTCTGCTCCTTTCTCCTCACACTCTTCCCTGCTCCAGTGTGGGATCCCTCCCATGGGGCCCATGTCCTCCATGAGCTTCTCCAGTGTGAGTCCTCCTCATGTGCTGCAGTTCTTCATGAGCTGCTCCAGGGTGGATCCCTTCCACAGGGCCAAAAGCGTTGCCAGCAGCCTTGCCTCAGCCTGGGCTCCTCTCTCCACAGTGACACAGGTCCTGCCAGGAGCCTGCTCCAGCACAGGCTTTCCACAGCCCCCTTCAGAGATCCACCTGCCACAGTGTGGGGTCCACCATGGGCTGCAGGAGGACAGCTTGCCTCACCATGGTCTCCTCCACAGGCTGCAGGCTGTTGCAGCACCTGCAGCACCTCCTCCCTCTCCTCCCTCCCTGACCTGGCTGTCTGCAGGGCTCTTTCTTCTACATTCTCTCCTTTCTCCCTTCTTGCCCAATAACTTTCTCCTCCTCCTTGAGTGTGTTGTCCCAGAGGTGCTGCCACTGTTGCTGGTGGCCCTGGCCTGGCCCCTGGCAGGTCTGTCCTGTAGCCAGCTGGCACTGGCCGTCAGATGTAGACTCATAGGATCATGGAACGTTTTGGGGCTGAAGAGACCTTCAGAGGTCACACAGTGTAGCCCCCCTGCAGGCAGCAGGGACATCTCCAAGGGGTCAGGTTGCTCTGAGCCCCCAGCAACCTGAGCTGGGATGGTTCCAGGGCTGGGACATCTCCCACCTCTCTGGGCAGCCTGGGCCAGGCTCTCACCACCCTCAGTATAAAATATTTATTTCTTACATCTCCTCTAACACAGAGGACATGGGGGAAACTTCTAGCAGCTTCTCACTACCTGGTTGCAGCCACCCCTGTAGCCCCTCACTGCTGGAGCCTTGCCACACCAGCCCAGCACCCCCTCAGAGCAGTGCTTGCTGCAGACGGAGGTCTCTTCCCCCACAGCAGCACTGGTGAAGCCCTTGTCAGGGCTCAGACCAAGATGCTGCTGATGTAAAACCAGCCTGGGGCTGGGACTCTCCTCCTCTGGAGAGACTGCAAAGGCAGCTGGAGGTGCTGGTGGTGAAGCTGCTGTGGGTGACCCTGCTGGAGCAGGGGGCTTGGCCTGGCTGATCCCCAGAGGCCCCTTCCCACCCTCCCCATGCTGAGTTTGGAGGCTCTCTGGTAAGCTGGTGCTGTGTTTCTGTCTGCAGACAGGTGAAGGTGTGAATGATGTGAGGAAAGGAGCCTGTGCCAACCACGTCAGCACCGTAGCAAACTTCCTCAAGGTCTGTGCCTCTTTCATTGCATCCCTGGTGGCTTGGAGAGCTCTGGGCTAGGGACCTGTGCCCTGTGTGGCTCTTTGGGATGGCACAGAGTTGTCTGACAGCAGGGCCATGGCCAGGAGAGGCTGAGGACAGTCATCATGTGCTCAGGTGTGCGTTTCAGAGGCTGCAGCACAGCCTCCTGCAGCAGGAAAGGGCTCTGGAGGCTGCCAGAACCAGGCTCTCTCTCCACCAGGCAATGTTTGCTTCCCCAGAGCTGTGTTACCTTGGTGGCCAGTGACCTCCTTGTCTCACCTGAGCCTGTTTCCTTTCCTTGGGAGCTCCAGGAGCGCCCATGGGGCCTCTGAGGGAGGTGTGGTGGGTTCCATGGCTTCTGGGGTCTCCCTGAGTGCTGTGCTGCTGTCTCCTGCCCAGGGAGCTCACGTCACCATCAACGCCCGTGCCGAGGAGGACGTGGAGCCTGAGCTCATCATGGAGAAGGTTGCCAAGGCCTCTGGGGCCAACTACAACTTCCACAAGGAAAGCAGCAAGTTCCAGGACTCAGGCCCTCAAGCTCCTGTGGTGAGTTGGCTCTGGGGAGGCTTTGTGGTCCCTCTGGGCTCGCAGTTGGGCAGGGGCAGGGTCTGGGACCACCAGCACCATCACCCTCTGGTTGGTGGCAGGGGCTGCTCTTGATGTGGCTGGAGAAGCACAGGGGCTGGTTCTTCTCTCTGGCTCAGTGCAGAGTGGATCAGGGCAAGAGCACTGGGTGGTGGCAGAGCTGAGCTGTCCTTGTGATGGGACAAGGGGTGAAAGTGCTGGTGCAGGGCCATGGCTGGGTTTGCTGCTGTGTTCTGTCGCAAAGCAGCTCTTCACTTTTCGCTCTTCATGCTAAACATCTCCCCCTGACCCTGCCAGCCCAAGCTGCTGGCCTGTGGCCTGTGTGGGGCTGGGGAAGGCACAGAGGGTCCAGCTGGTCCTGTAGCAACCAGAGCAAGCTGCAGGGACACAATTCTGCAGAGGAATGCAAAAGCTGTGGCTGCTTCATGAGTACTGCTCACATCTGTCACCTTCTGCCCCCCTCCAGGGCTCTGTCTACCAGAAGACAAATGCAATGTCTGAAATCAAGAGAGTCAATAAGGATAATTTCTGGGCCAAAGCTGAGGTGAGTCGAGTGCAGCTGCTTCTGCAGCAGCCAGCAGGAGTGGGACAAGGTGTTTGGGTGCAGCTGGAGGTTTGAGACCTCAGCTGGAGTTCACTGCATCCAGCTGTGGTTCAGCAGGGCCAGAGGAGGCCACAGCAATGATCTGAGGGCTGGAAGCTCTCTGCTGTGAGGCCAGGCTGAGAGAGTTGGGGTTGTTCAGCCTGGAGAAGAGAAGGCTCCAGGGAGACCTGACTGTGGCCTGTCAGTACTTGAAGGGGTGATAAGGGAGATGGGGAGAGACCTTTCAGCAGGGCCTGTGGTGACAGGACAGGGGATGAGGGTTTGTAACTAAAAGAGGGAGATTTAGGCTAGATAGAAGGAAGAAATTTTCCACACTGAGAGTGGTGAGAGCCTGGCCCAGGCTGCCCAGAGAGGTGGGAGATGTCCCAGCCCTGGAACCATCCCAGCTCAGGTTGCTGGGGGCTCAGAGCAACCTGACCCCTTGGAGATGTCCCTGCTGCCTGCAGAGGGGTTGGACAAGATGACCTTGAAAGGTCTCTTCCAGCCCAAACAAGTCTGTGATTCTATGACTAGGATTTCTCCTTGTCTGCATCTTCTTCCACCTCTGGCTTGGGCTCTGCCACCTGGAGTGCAGGATTCCAGCCTCTGGCAAAGGGGAGATGAGGGATGGGCTGAAAGCAGCATGGAGCTGGGCTGGCTTCAGGGGTCCTGCTGCCTTGGGCTGCCAGGGGAGGAGGAAATCAGTCTTGAAGAGCAAGATGCTGTTAATCTCATCTGAGTTTGGCTCTGGGCTAGGCTCAGGGGGAGAGGGCTGGGCTGCAGGTGCATGGCAAACCCCATCTGGGGGAGGGGGCTGGGTTTGGGGGTTTTGGTCTTTCTGAAAGCAGCTCTCCCAGGCTGAAGGGCAGGACAAGCCTGCTCTGTTTGCCTGCTGCTCGGGTTGCCTCACGATGGGGTTGTTACAGCCCTTGGGCAACAGGGTGAGGAGCTCAGGCTGCAGGAGCTGCCGGGAGCTGCGGAGGGGGCAGGGAGCTGGGGCAGTTCTCGGGGCTGGCAGGGGGAGCCCCACGGCTGCAGGGAGAACCCCACGGCTGTGGCTTGTCTCCCATTAGAAGGACGAGGAGAACCGCCGGCTGGAGGAGAAGCGGAGGGCGGAGGAGGAGCGGCAGCGCCTGGAGAGGGAGCGGCGGGAGCGGGAGCTGCGGGAGGCGGCCGGGCGAGAGCAGAGATACAGAGCAAGGGCCAATGAAATCGAGGCGCAGAAGTGAGTCCCTGGGCTGCTGAGGGTTTGGGACGGTGCCTGAAGCCCATCCTGACCTCTGGGCTTTGCTCTGGGGGTGCTCCAGCCCCTGCAGGAGGCTGCTTCTCAGGGAGCTGCA
This sequence comes from Galbula dea, assembly GCA_013399015.1. Lineage (NCBI taxonomy): Eukaryota > Metazoa > Chordata > Aves > Piciformes > Galbulidae > Galbula > Galbula dea. The sequence goes on from VWZX01010036.1 coordinate 30,431, forward strand.
GGTCGTGCCTGCAGGCTTCCTTGTAGGGTTCCCTGCTGCTACCGCTGCAGGCTTCCCTGCTGCTGCAGTCGCTGCAGTTCCAGGAAAGCTCCTTTCAGGCGGGAGCTGTGGGTGGGATCTGCTTAGGCTTGCACTGGGACAGGCCCAGCCCAGCCCCTCTGTGGCTCTCTGCCCTTGGACCACGAGTGCTGTCCCCCTGGTAGCCCCCATGCCACCCAGGTGTCCATCTGCATGTGCTGACGTGCCAGTGAGTCACCTTAGCCTTCACTCCTCTTCCTGGAGCTCTGGTGGGTGTTTGGCAGGGCTGGCCCTTGGGCTCCCCTGACTGGGTGCCCTCCAGCAAGCCCCTGGGGTGGAGAGGCACTTTCTCTGTGGCTGAGCCACCCACAAGCTTGGCTCCTTGTCCAGCACCATCCCTGGGTCTCCCTGCCCCCAGCACCAAGTTACTCCCTTGCCAGGGTGCTTCTGGAACATGTCACTGAAACCTGTGGCTGAGGGGTGCTGGAGGTCCAGGCTGGCTGCTGGAGGGCTCAGAGCCCTGCAGGGAGGAAATGGTGTGTGCTAGGACCAGCATTGTACTGGCTTCCTTCCTCTCCAGGCCAGCGTGGCCTCTGCGAGGCAGTGGAGCTCACAGCAGTGGGCACTGCCTTCCTGTTTGGAGCTTGGCTGGGGAAGTCTGCTTCCCCAGATGCTCTTGCCTCTGAAGGAAGAGCTTTCCCTGCTTTGGTCTCCCAGTCTGAAGCAGCTCCTGCTGCTCTGCCCCTCTCTCCTTCTTGTTGCTCCTTGCAGAGCTCCAGAGCGACCTGTGGCCCCAGAAGTGAGGGGGAATGTCCTTCCTCTGGCCTTCCCAGGGTGAGCTCCCAGCCCAAACCCCTTCTCCTGCCTGTTCCTTACCCCCAGTTTGTCCTTTGCCACTGTAGGAGACTCCAGCAGCAGCAGGAGGCAGAGAACAGGGAGAAGGAGCAGCAGCAATGGGTGAGCTTTGGCATTGCCCCACATGGGCAGATATCTTCATGCATTCCCTGTGTTGGAGAGGACAGGGTGCTGTGGTGCAGACCCTGCTGTGGGCAGTGGCAGGAGGATGATGGAGAAGCAAACTGGGCAGGTGGAGGACCTGGAAGGAGCCAGGGGTAGTCTCTGGCAGAAGAGGTGCCGTGGCCTGGTCCTCCAGGCCTCCTGCTCCATCCTTGATTTCATTGGATGGACTTTGATTTCCTTGGCTCCCAATTGATATCCCTGCTCACACAGGCTGTGTGCTCCTGACAGCCAGTCCAGCTGCAGAGTTTAAAACTCTTGCTGGGGGAGAGCCTGGAGGAAACCAAACCCTTACCTCAACCCAGCAAAGCTCTGGCATCTCCCCCCCAGATCTCGGGGTTTTCCTCCCCATCCATCTCCGTTGCTGTGTCTGCTCCTTGTTCCCTTTCCTCCCTTCCTGGGGGCACATGAGGAAGGAGTGGGGAGGGTGGGGGTGAGGGTGGGGCTGGAGGGGGTCAGCAGGGGCTGACCTGGTGCCCACCGTGACTGTAGCAGATTCTCTCGTGCTGCAGAAGGAGCAAGCTGAGGAGTACGAGGCCAGGCAGCAGAAGGCCTTCAAGAGAAATGAATCGGTGGAGAAAGCCCAGGTATGCTGCAGGGCCCTGGGTGCTGTGCTGGGGGGGCTGCAGTGCCTCAGCTCCCCTCCTCGGGGCACCATCCTTGGCCTCAGGGCTCTGTGCCCTTGGCGTCCGCAGGAGGCTGCGTCGCTGATCGCCCAGAGGGCAGTGAACCCCAGGGACATCTTCAAGCAGAGGGAGAAGTCAGTGCCAGCAGATGCAGGGGCAGCATCACAGCCAGGTATGGCACACAGCCTGGCTTGGGCTCCTGAAGCATCCCCTCAGGGAGGCGTGGAAGCTGGGTCAGATGCGTGGGCACTGAGGTGATTGGGAACTGCCTGAAGGACAGAGCCCAGAGGCTTGTGGTCAGTGGCACAGGGGCTGCTTGGAGGCCAGACAGGACATGATGTTCCCCAGGGGTCAGGGCTGGCTCCAGTCTGTTCAACATCTTCATCAGTGACCTGGAGGAGAGGCAGAGTGGAGCCTCAGATGATCCCGGGGGGGAGAGTGGTGACCCCTGAGAGGCTGTGCTGCCACTGAGTGAGAGCTGGGGGAGAGGAGAGGAACCTCCTGGAGTCCAGCAAGGGCAAGTGTAGGATCCTGTGCCTGGGGAGGAGTAACCTCCTGAACCAGGACAGGTTAGGGCTGACCTGCTGGGAAGCAGCTCTGCAGAGAAGAACCTGGGGGTGCTGGTGGACAAGAAGTTGCCCATGAGCCAGGAATGTGCCCCATGGCCCAGCAGGCTTTCAGAAGAGTGTGAGCAGCAGGTCAGGAGAGGTTCTCCTCCCCCTCTACTCTGGCCTAGGGAAGACACATGTGGAGTCCTGGGTCCGGTTGTGGTCTCCCCAGTTGAAGAGAGACAAGGAACTGCTGGAGAGAGTGCATTGGGGCTAGGGAGGTGCTGAGGGCACTGGAGCAGCTCTGGCAGGAGGAAAGGCTGAGAGCCCTGGGGCTGCTGAGCCTGGAGAAGAGCAGCCCCAGAGGGGAGCTGCTGAATGCTGAGCAAGAGCTGAAGGCTGGGGGCAAGAGGCTGGGGCCAGACTCTGCTGAGTGGTGCCCAGGGCCAGGCCCAGGGGCACTGGGCACCAACTGGAAGTAGGAGGAGGATCACCCAAAAGTGGGCAAAAAGCACCAACAGCACCCACTGGTGACTGTCTCCTGGGGTCCCAGGCCTGTCCCTGGCAGCCTTGAGACCCCCCAGCTCCTGCTGCACCTTCACCTCCTTTCCTAGGGAAGATCCACAGCCCTTTCCTGCAGAAGGAGGTGAACTCCCTGGCTCCTGCCTCCCCCATCTCTCCAGCCCAGGATGCTCCCCCCAGCTCCTTCACCACCCCCTCTGCTTGGGGAACACCTCCAGCTTCTCCTGGACCTGCTGCAGGTGAGTGGGTTTGCTTCCACCCTCAGCTGGAGCTTTTCACCTCACCTTTCTCAGGGGAAGCCCCAAAACTGGGCACTCTGCATGTTTCCAGTTCCCTTTCCTCTGCCCCAGTGGAGGCAAGTGAAGCTTTTTGGCCAAAAAGCCACAGGTTTTGTCTCTGGCTGGAGGGGACAGGAAGGGCTGAGTGTGATGCTGAGACTGGGGATGGGCAACAGCAGTGGTCCAAGGGCTGGAACCCCTCTGCTGTGAGGCCGGGCTGAGAGAGTTGGGATTGTTCAGCCTGGAGAAGAGAAGGCTCCAGGGAGACCTCACTGCAGCCTGCCAGTGCTTCAAGGGCTGATAAGGGAGATGGGGACAGACCTTCCAGCAGGGCCTGTGGTGACAGGACAAGGGGTGAGGGTTTGAAATTGAAGGAGGGAGATTTAGACTAGATACAAGGAGAACACTGCTTACACTGAGGGTGGTGAGAGCCTGGCCCAGGCTGCCCAGAGAGGTGGGAGATGTCCCATCCCTGGAACCATCCCAGGTCAGGCTGTCTGGGGCTCTGAGCAACCTGATGTTGTTGGGGATGTCCCTGCTGACTGCAGGGGGTTGGACAAGGTGACCTTGAAAGGTCCCTTCCAGTCCAATCCAGTCTGTCTAGGACAGGTCCCCAGGCCACAGTCACTGCTGGGTGCTGCTCTTGGCCAGGGTCTCTGCTCCAACCCTGTTCACTATGAGGAGAGTCTGGACATGGTTCATCTCAAGGAAACTCATCTCTTTCCCCATCAGAGATCCTGGATCTCTCCCTTGTCCTTTCTCTGGTTCCCTGCTCCCCCTGAGGCTAGGTTCCTGCTTGCTGGGCAGGAGCCCCTGGGGCTGTCAGCCTGAGGCAGGAGAGGAGAGCAAGGGGAGAGGAGTTGGGGATGGATCCTGTGGTGAGATAACTTTTGTTTCTTTTGCAGGACAAGACTCTGGGTACAACTCGAGTGCCCAGGCTCCCCAGGCAGAGGAGGACAATGTCTATGAGGAGCCTCCAGACACCTCGGCCATCTACGAAGAACCCCCTCAGGTTGGGGGGGGATGGAGGATCCTGGGTGGGGGGAGGCCGGGCTCCCAGGAGCTGGCCATGATCCTTGTGGAGAGAGCAGGGCTTTGCCTCCTCTGTTCTGACAACAACAGACACTGGTGCTGAGCCTTCAGCACCCATCCTGCACCCTGGGGTCCCTGACACTCATCCCTGGAGCCATGGGGGGGTGCAAGGGGAGAGCCCCTCACCAGCCAAAATGCTTCCTCCTCCTTCTCCCACTTCTTTGCACATCCAGAACCAGCAGAGCCAATAAGACCCAGTGATTCTTGTCTGTTGGATTCTCCAGTGTCTGATAGTAGGGCTGTGTCGTGCTGCAGTGTTTCCAGCCTGGCTAGATCCATCTGCAGAGCCCCCAGCACCCAGCAGATCAGTCTCACCCAACTTCGTGTTATCTGCAGGCTCGCTGGGGGTGCCCTTGATCTCCTTGGCCAGGCTGCTGATGGAGATGCTCAAGAGAACAGAAGTGGCTGTTTGGTTTCCTCCCCTCCCTCTCTCCCTCCCCCACCCCAGAGCCAGAAGCATTTAGAACTTACTTAATTCCTCATTCTGGAGTTTGTCTGGAGGTGTTCCAAAGCAGGAGGGGGTGAGCTGAGACATTGCCTCAGCCTTCCTTTACAGAAGGAAAAAGCAGCAGCTAAGGTCTCAAAATAGGAATGAGAGAGGAAAGCATGGGAAGCTGGAGTGAGAAATGGGGCTGGAGCTGGTGCAGCCTCAAAGGGCTTAGCTGTGGGGGTGATGAACCTCTGTCCAGTGGAGATCCAGGCCATTGGCCTCCAGGAGGGCTGTCACCTGCTGGGCTCCAGTGTCTCTGCTGGGATGCTGGGGGCACCGTGGGGGTCAGTGCTGGTTTCCTTCCTCTCCTCCTTCATCTCCTGCCAGAGATGTGTGGCTCAACCTTCCCAGAGCCAGCATTTCTATTCTGGGGCCATCTGGGACCTCCTGCCCCAGGCTGGAGGGGGCTGGTGGAGGTCCCTTGCACAGTCTGTTCCTCTCCTGCTGTTTCCCTCAGCAGTTCCCTGTGTGCAGCAGCTCCCAAACCGCTGGGAGGCTGAGCAGGGCTGTGAGCAGCAGCGTGGGGTCAACCCTGAGTGCTGGGGTGATGAGACCCCAAGCCACTGCTGGGGAGTGATCTGCCTGGCACAGCTCTGCCTGCTGGTGACTCCTCCTCTCCCTCTCCCCAGGAACACGCTGGCTACACGGGGCAGTACCAGCAGCTCCCAGAGCTGGCGGGGAAGGGGCTCTGTGCCCGGGCACTCTACGACTACCAGGCTGGTGAGACCCTGCAGACTGCTGCTGTTCTGAACCTGGGGGGGTTGCTGGGCCCAGTCTGTTCCCAGAGAGCTGGGCTGGAGAGGGCACCCATCACACTGGGTGATCCCATGGCAGGGTGCTAGAGAGAGCAACTTCCACCCAAAATGAAGCTGGGAGGTTCCAGCTGAGCAGGAGGAGAAGCTTGTTTGGTGTGAGGGTGTTGGAGCCCTGGCCCTGGCTGGCCAGAGATGCTGGGGAGTCTTCTTGTGTGGAGAGCTCCCCAGAGGTCCCTTCCAATCCCCACCGTGCTGGAGTTCAGTGATCTTCATGATGACGATGATATTCACATCTCATTTACTAGCCCCCAGCCTTTCACAGTGGCCGTGGGGCTGTGCTGCCCTGCTTTGGTCTGGCTGGAAAAGTGCTGGTCTGCTGTGAAAAGTGGCTGTAGAAGGACTTGGGCTCCAGCAGAACCCAGTTCCGGGGCAGCTAACTGTGTTTGAGGAAGGCAAGGGGTCACTGGCTGTGCTGGGGGGGTGGCTTTGGGCTGGTTTTGATCCTCTCCTTCCCTCTGTCTCCTTCCAGCTGATGACACTGAGATCTCCTTCGATCCAGAGAACATCATCACCAACATTGAGATGATTGATGAAGGCTGGTGGCGTGGCTATGGCCCTGATGGGCACTTTGGCATGTTCCCTGCTAATTACGTGGAACTGATCGAGTGAGGAGGCTGGTGGTGGCCATGGGGACCAGAGCTGCTCCACTCAGCCCCTGCCTCCCTCTTCCCAACCACGTGTGGCTTTTAGTTCTTCTTTCTTTCTCTCTCTGAATGAAGTGCCACTGCCCTGTTCCCCACAGCAGGGTCACCCTGGCACTGCCCTCCTTACCCTCTCCATCCCCTGGGATGAAGGGTCCAGTCCTGTTCTGAGAGCCTGCAGTGCTGATCCCCCTCCTCTTCCTCCGGTTTGGGGTGTGGATCCCAGGCCAGGGCTGAAGGAGGGGATGACAAACCCCTCAGGGGCCATTTTCAGGGAACAAGTTGCCTCTTCCCCCTGTGCTTCCTCCAGCCCCACGGCCTCAGAACCACGACAGAGAAGCTGCTCTTCCTGCTGCGCTGCTGCCGAAGCTCACTGCCTTGGTTTGAGCATCTCCCAGGCTCTGGCATCGCCTGGAGAGCCAAAACCCAGCTCAGCAGCATTGCCACCACCACCCTGAGCACCCTGGAGCTTCTCACTGGGGTTGCCACCAGTGTCTAGCATCTTCTCTGTCCCCACTGGTGAAGTTTTCTCTGCTCTTCCCGTGCTTTGGGGATTTAAAGCCTTGTGTGATCAGCCTCCCCTGCAAAGGAGACCCAGTGAGGCCACAGTGGGTGGTTTGGGTTTATTTTTTTAGCCAAACCCATGAGTGTGGGCTTCCTTCTTCTCTCCTCCCTCCCAATTCACTGTGAACAAGGAAGAGCCCAGCCCAGCTGCCCTCTCCCCCTGGTCATGTCCCTGCCCTCAGTGTTGCTTTAGAAGTAGCAGGAGCTGATGGAGGTGGGAGCCGCTGGGGCGTGGTGGTCTGGGCTTGCGCACCCCTCCTGCGGGTGCTGAGGGGTCACTGCAGCTCCTCTGAGCCTCTCCCTGGCGTCCCATGGGTCCTTCCCCCTGCTCGCTCCTCCTGCACCATCCCTGTCCCTTCTGGTGACAATAAAAGGGCTTTTCTTTGGTGATGGAGGGATGGGAGGATGGATGGAGGGGGGGGGGCGTGGGTGGATGGATGGAGGGGCAGGAGCTGAGGTGAAGTCGTGGTGCTTTCACACACTCACATATTCCTGTGGACACAAGTGCTAATGAGCAATCTTGTAATAAGCTGAAGCCAAACGTGGGAATCGCCATGTGACCAACACAGTGTCACCAGGGGTAGGGCAGGGATAATTGGGGGAATAATTAGCCCCAGCAGTAAATAGCTGGATCTAATGAGGGAGGGAGGGAGGTTGGGTCAGAAAAGCAAGAGGAAGCATCGTGATCTCAACGTCTGGATGACCCCAGGTGGTGACCCAGGCTCGGCACTGACTCAGGAAAGGGTGGGGATGGAGGAAGGGGACAGGTGGTCTTGAGTGGGGCCACAAACACCACGTGTGGGGGTACCCTGCTGTGACTCCTCCCCACCCTCTTGGGATCCTCTCATCCCACTGCGACTTAGCATCACCTAGGGGACTGGGTGCCACTCCTAGGCCTACCCCTCCTCCGGCTCGGGAGGTCCCGACCCTCTGCCAGGTGCTCTGGCAGGTCTGGCTGGTGAAGCTAAACCGGGTGAAGGGGACTCTGCTGGGAGCTGTACTGGGAGAGCTGTTGGAGGCGGCTGGTCTGGAAGGGGTGTACCGGGAGCTGAGCTGTTGAGGCTTTCTTGGAAGGTGGGTTGNGAGACTGTACTGGGAGCAGATCTAGAACGGGGTGTGTGGGGGAACTGGAAGCGAGGCTCACAGGGCGACAGTTGGAGCTGCGCTGGGAGGCACTGGTCATGTCCCCCCCCAGCTCACCCCAGCCGCAGCATTGCTGGGAGGTGACTCACGGCCGGGAGGGGGGTGGGGGGCACTGGTGTGACGACTGCGAGTGGCCTCAGCCTGACCGCCACGTGTCCAACCGAGCCCGGGGAGCCTGTGGGGCCGGGGGCGTGGGGGAGAGAGCCCCCACCGCGCGACGCAGTTGGAGGGGCACCCGAGGGGCTGGCGGGGACCCGCACCCCATCCTGACCCCCTTCCCCGGCAGTGGGAGTGTCACGTGTGTGCTGCATCCCATGTGCAGCGCGTGGTCCATGTGCATGATACCCGCTCAGAGGTAGGATGTCCTGTGAGATCTGTGTACAGGGAGCCCGTGGGCAGCCTCCCACACGTGTGCGGGGTCCCATGTGCGGCGTGTGCCCAGCACGCAGTGCCGCTGCTGCTCTGTGCGATGCTGGGATCCCACACGTTGCGCATGTGGTGTCCTGCGTGCAGTGCGCGCACGGTGTCCCCGTGTCGGTGCCGGGCTGCAGTGCGTGTCTGTGGCATCGCCGTGCCCCCTGGGCTGCGGCACGCACCGTGCTGGTGCCAGGGGCAGCGTCTTCATGTGCCAGGGATATGGCATGGGCATGGCCTGCGGTGAGCACGGTGCCAGCGCCAGTTCCAGTGCAGTGCTGGTTCCTAACGGGTGCCATGCCAGCTTCCATGCTGTGCCAGTGGCCATTCAGTGCTGGATCCAGTGTGGTGCTTGTCCCCACGTAGCGCCCAGTCCTGTGCAGTGCCACTCCTGTGATCCAGGTCACGTACAGTGCCAGCGCAGCGCTGATCCCCAAGCAGCGTGGGGGCCTGGGCAATGCCAGTGGCATGCAGTGCCAGTATAATGACAGTTTCATGCAGTGTTAGTGCGCTGGTCCCAGTGCAGTAGCAGTGCCGGAGCCCGTCCCAGACCCAATCCCCGTGTAGTGCCGGTCCCGGTGCCGTGCCAGTCCCCGTGCAGTTTCAGTCCCGGAGCTGTGCTGTGTCGAGCCGGTGCAGTGCTGGTCCCGGTCCCACTCCCGCCGCTGCCGCTCGGTGCCGCCCCCATCTCCTGCGCCCGCCCTCCGCCCCCCGCCCGGGCTCTTCGGGACTCTCCGGGACTCTCTGGGGCCGGAGGCGGACGCGGTGATGGTACTCCCGGGGCCGCCCCGCTCCTGCCTCCTGCTGACGGTCGCTCTCCTGCCGCTGCTGCCT
>VWZX01010036.1:39487-53818 GCA_013399015.1 Galbula dea
CGCGCTCCCCGACGCCGAGATCGAGGCGTTCCTGCGGGACTTCCTCGGGCCAGGAGAGCGCGGGGACGGCGATGGGGATGGCACCGACCTGGTCACCGGCACCGACCTGGTCACCGGCACCGACCTGGGCACCGGCACCGACCTGGGCACTGGCACCGACCTGGGCACCGGCACCGGTTAGCTAGCGGCACCGGCACCGCGGGTCGGGGCTGCTCGGGCACCGGTGGGTCCCGCGGGGGCGGGGGGTGGCTGGTGTGGGCGGGCAAAGGGGTGTGGGGCAGGGCTGGAGAGGGTTCAGCGGGATGTGGGGCAGGGCTTGGGGAGGGGGAAAAAGGAGGGTGTAGGGCAGGGTTTTGGGGGTCAGCACGGTTTGGGGAGCCCCCAGGCCGGCCCTGGCCACCCCTCACCCGGCGGCGGGGTGGCTGCTCCAGTTCCCACCCCCCCGCCCCCCAGGATCCCCAGGGCGAGTGACGGAGCCCGAGAAACCCAAGAAGGGGAAGAAGGAAAAGCTTCCAAAACCTACCAAGAAACCTAAAGTGAGACCCCGAGGCTCTAAGAAGGACAAGGACAGGGTCAAGGACAAGGGCAGAGACAAGGAGAAGTCCCCCAAGAAGCCTAAGGAGAAACCCCCAAAACGCTCCGAAAAATCCCCAAAAAGCTCCAAAAAGCCCAAGGAGAAGCCACCCAAGGCCACTAAAAAACCTTCCGGCAAGAAGCCATCAGAGCCACCCACCACTGCCCCAGAGCCCCCTGCCCTCCCACACCCCCCCTATGGAGAGGAGGACGCGGAGACACTCTGGTTCCCCGAGCAGCCTTCGCCCTACGAGGAGGAGGAGGATGGCGGTGGCCGAGGTGAGTCTCGAGGGGCCCATGGAATTGTCACACCAGCTGGGGGGAATTGTCACACCATGGTGTCATCCCGCGTCCCGCTCGGCTCCTCAGTAGCACCCTGCGACCAGCCGGGTTTTGTTCCCCGGGGGGGTCCCCACTGGGATCCCCTCCATCACCCTCAGTCTTCCTCCGTGGTGGGTTCTTTCGGCGGGGCTGGGCCGGGTGGCCGCAGGGAAACAAACTGCTTGGTGTTCCTGCCCCCAGGGGAGCTGGACGTGTCACCGAGCGAGCCCTGGGAGCTGGGCCGGGAGGACTGGCATCCCGAGCCCGAGCCTGGTGAGTGCCCTGTCCCCGGAGCCACCTCCTCGCATCCTGGTGCCAACTCGCTGGGCCCTGATGCCACCTCCCTGCATGCCAGTGTCATCTCCTTATTCCCAAATACCACTTCCCTGCATCCCGATGCCACCTCCCTGCACCCCAGTGTCACCATGATACTCCTTGGTGACAGCTCCCTGCACCCCAGGGCCACCTCTTACTCCCTGATGACACCTCTCTGCACCTCAGTGTCACCTCCATGTTCCCAGACGCCGCTTCCCTACACCCCCGACGTCACCTCCGTGCACCCTAGAGCCACCTCCCTGAGTCCCACCGTTACTCTCTTGCATCTTGGGGCCACCTCCCAATACTCCAGTGCCACCTCTCTGCACCCAAACGCCACTTCCCATTCCCAAGTGCCATCTTCCTGCTCCCCGGTGCCACATCTCCGCGGGTGTCCTGTCCCCTGCGCCTCTTCTCCACGTGTCCCCTCCCCGCAGAGGTCCCCGAGCAGCCGGAGCCTCCGACGCTGGACTATAACGAGCAGTTGGAGAGGGAGGACTACGAGGACTGTACGGTGCTGGGGTGCGGGGTGGGAGGACGACGGCCGGGGTCCCCTGGCCTGCAGGGAAGGAGTGTCCCCCCCTCCCTGCCTCGCACCCCCACAGCCTGTGCCACCTCTTTCTGTCCCCAGTCGAATACGTCCGGCGGCAGCAGAAGCCTCGCAAGCCTCCGAGTAGGAAACCCGAGAGAGTCTGGCCCCAGCCCGAAGAGCCACGTCAGTGAAGGGGACGGGGAGCAAGGGGGGGCTGGGATCTCGGGGGGGATAGAGGGGAACAGATCCCAGCCTTGGGGACCCAAAGGAGTAGCATTTTGGGACAGCCTGGAGCTGGGGTGGGCAAGGGGACAGCAAAGAGGCATGGGGACAGTGTAAGGGATATGGGGACCCCATAGGGCCTTGGGGATCCTACAGGGACATAGAGGGTCTCATAGGGGCACAGGGATCCCACAGAAGCCTGGAGAACCCCGTAAGAACATGGGCATAGTAGAGGTGTGGGGAGACCACAAGGCACACGGGTGTTCCACAGGGACATGTTGAGTCTGTGGGGACATTGGCACCCCATAGGGAACATGGGGGATCCCATAGGGACACGGGGGTCCCACAGAAGCCTGAAGGACCCCATAGGGACACAGAGGTTCCCTCATTCCCAGCNATGAGCCACCGGACTACGACGACCGTGAGTGACAGGCTAGGGGCGCGGCGCCCCAGGACCCCCATCCCTGTGCCTGGCCACACGAATAGTGACCCCCTCATACCCCATGCCCTGCTGGGCTCCGGTGGTCGCACCCGCCCCTGCCCTCCTTGGCCCTAAGGGGTGCCCCAGCTCCCCCCACCCTTCCCACTTCCTTTCCTCTGGCCCCAAGGGGTATCCCAGCTCCACTTTGCCTCCCGCAGTGGGGTACCCGCTGCCCCCCCGACCGAAGCCCAAGAAACATCCGGACAAAGGAGATGAGATGGAGACAGACAAGGAGAAGCTGAAACCTGGTGAGAGGCGAGTGGCAAGTCCCTGGAGCGGGTGGGACGTCGTTGGGTGGCACATCCCCAGCGTGGGTGGGACAGGTGGCATGTCCCTGCGGTGGGTGGCACACCCCCAACAGCAACTCTGTGGCCCCAGGGAAGTCCAAGAAAGGTGGTAGCAGTAAGGAGGAAGAGGAGGAGGACCCCTGGGCAGAGGAGAAGGGCCGAGACCGCAAAGGTGGGTGCCAGCATCCTGTCCCTGTCCCCTTGTCCCATTCCCTGGGTTCAGCCCTCCCTCACTGCACACTGTTTCCAGGAAAACCCAAAAAAACGGGGGGGAAGAAGTGGGAGCCAGATGAGGATGAATGGGCTCCTCCAGAGGAGAAGACAAGTGAGTGTCCCTGTCTGGGGGGGCAGCAGGCATTGTGCTGGGGCCGGGGGGATGCCTATCACCTCCCTCCCACCCCCCACTCTCCCCAGGCTGTCCTCCCATTGGGCTGGAGTCCCATCGCATCGAGGATGACCAGCTCCTGTCTTCCTCCATGCTGCGCCATGGTCTGGGTGCCCAGCGCGGGCGCCTCAACATGCAGGTGAGGGTCACCCACCCTCCACTCCCCTGTGCCAGCAAGCCCTCCCTACAACCACATTCCCTTTGCTGTCCCCACCCCAGGCAGGCACCAACGAGGATGATTTCTTTGATGGAGCTTGGTGTGCCGAGGATGACAGCACCCGGGCACAGTGGCTCGAGGGGGACACCCGCCGCACCACCAAGTTCACTGGTGTCATCACCCAGGGCCGCGACTCCCAGATCCAGTACGTAGATGAACAGGAGGGGATGGATCTGGGGACACGGGGTGGGGGGAGCAGCCCAGGGACTCTCCTTCCCAACCTGTCCCCTTCCTCCCACAGTGAGGACTTTGTCACCAGCTTCTATGTGGGCTTCAGCAACGACAGCCAGAACTGGGTGATGTACAGCAACGGCTACGAGGAGATGGTAGGGGCTGGTTGGGGAGGGGCAAGGGCAATAGGGACCCCATCCATCCCCTCCACCCTGTGACATCTTGCTCCCCTTGGCAGAAGTTTTATGGCAACGTGGACAAGGACACACCGGTGCTGACCGAGTTCCCTGAGCCCATGGTGGCCCGTTACATCCGCATCTACCCGCAGACCTGGAATGGCAGCCTGTGCCTGCGTCTCGAGGTCCTGGGCTGCCCCCTCTCCAGTAAGAGCCACTTCAATGCAGCAGCTGGTGGGGAGGTGTGGTGATGGTGACAGCTCCCCAGCCCCCCACTGCTGTGTCCCTGTTCCTTCCACAGCTATCAGCAGCTACTACGCCCAGCAGAATGAGGTGACCTCCACCGACAACCTGGACTTCCGCCACCACACCTACAAGGACATGAGGCAGGTAAGCATCTCTGTGGGGTGGGATCCTCCATGGGAGTGGGATCCTCTGTGGTGCTGGACACCTCTGTGGTGCTGGGCACCACTGTGGCATGGGATCCTTCATGGGGTGCACTCCTCTGTGGGGTGGGCACTTCCAGGGGGTGGGATCCTCCATGGTGCTGGGCACCTCTAGGGGGTGCAATACATTCAAGGGGGGGTGAGCTCCTCTATGGGGGGGGCGGATCATGTTCTCCATGGGAGCAGGCATCTGTGTGGAGGGTGAGCTTGGTCTCCCATTGCCCATGCCCTCCCTGCGCCTGCAGTTGATGAAGGTGGTGAACGAGGAGTGTCCCACCATCACCCGCATCTACAACATCGGCAAGAGCTCGCGGGGGCTGAAGATCTATGCCATGGAGATCTCTGACAACCCTGGCGAGCATGAGACGGGTGAGGAGGGAAATGGGGGGGGAACCTGGCCACAGTCCTTGGATGCAGAGAGGGGTGCAGGCAGGGGTACAGGCAGCACACTGACCCTGCCTGCACCCTGCCCACAGGCGAGCCCGAGTTCCGGTACACGGCAGGGCTGCACGGGAACGAGGTGCTGGGCCGGGAGCTGCTGCTCCTCCTGATGCAGTTCCTGTGCAAGGAGTACCAGGATGGCAACCCCCGTGTGCGGAGCCTGGTGACCGAAACCCGCATCCACCTTGTGCCCTCCCTCAACCCTGACGGCTACGAGCTGGCCCGCGAGGCGGTAAGGGGACAGCAGGGATGGGGATGGGACAGGAGGATGGCAGTGTGGTGGGATGGGACATTGGGGTGGTGGTCTGCATCTCCCAGGCTCATCACTACCCTGTGCCAACCACAGGGCTCAGAGTTGGGCAACTGGGCACTGGGCCACTGGACGGAGGAGGGCTATGACCTCTTTGAGAACTTCCCTGACTTGGCTTCAGCACTGTGGGCAGCTGAAGAGAGGAAGCTGGTGCCTCACAAGTTTCCCAACCACCACATCCCCATCCCAGAACACTACTTGGCCGAGGAGGCCACGGTGAGCCACAGCCCAGGGCACTGGTGCTGCAGTGGTGACTGGGAGGTGGTAGCTCACACTGCCATTCCCTTGTCAGGTGGCTGTGGAGACACGGGCCATCATGGCATGGATGGACAAGAACCCCTTTGTGCTGGGAGCGAACCTGCAAGGTGGGGAGAAGCTGGTGTCCTACCCCTTCGACACAGCCCGACCTGCTAGTGAGACGCTGGTAGCTGCTCCTCGCTCACCAGATGACTACGAGGACGACAACCCCGAGCTGCAGGAGACACCTGACCATGCCATCTTCCGCTGGCTTGCTATCTCCTACGCCTCTGCCCACCTCACCATGACGGAGACCTTCCGTGGGGGCTGCCACACGCAGGACATGACCAATGCCATGGGCATTGTGCAGGGGGCCAAGTGGCACCCGCGGGCTGGCAGTAAGTTGGTGCCATGCCATATGGCATCAGCTTGCCCACTCCATGCTCTCGCTGCGTGAAGGTGGGATCGAGCAGCTGAGTGGGTGTTGGCTGGTTTGTTTTACAGGTATGAACGACTTCAGCTACCTGCACACCAACTGCCTGGAGCTCTCCATCTACCTTGGCTGTGACAAGTTCCCCCATGAGAGCGAGCTGCAGCAAGAGTGGGAGAACAACAAGGAATCACTGCTCACCTTCATGGAGCAGGTAGGCGCCAGAATGTGCCAGGTAGGGAGCTGGTGGCCACCCTGCCTGCCCCACATGGCTGCTCTCACACCCTCTTCCTTATGCAGGTCCATCGTGGCATCAAGGGCTTGGTGACGGACCAGCAGGGAGAACCCATCGCCAATGCCACCATCGTTGTGGGCGGCATCAACCACAACATCAAGACAGGTGAGGCACAGCCTAAGGGTGCTGGGCAGAGCGCTGGTGGCACCGTGCCACCCCCTCCACACCCTGCAGCTTTCCCTCGGTGTCCGCAGCCAGCGGCGGGGACTACTGGCGCATCCTGAACCCGGGCGAGTACCGCGTCTCAGCTCGGGCTGAAGGCTACAACCCCAGCGTCAAGACCTGCAGCGTCTTCTACGACATTGGAGCCACCCAGTGCAACTTTGTCCTGTCACGCTCCAACTGGAAGCGCATCCGGGAGATCATGGCCATGAACGGGAACCGGCCCATCCGCCGCATCGTACCCGGCCGCCCCATGACACCCCGCGAACGCCTGCGCCTGCAGATGCGGCTCCGACACCGCATGCGGCTCCGGCAGCAGATGAGGCTGCGGCGGCTCAACGCCACCACGACTGCGAGCAGCCCCACGGCCCCGCTGCCCACCACCGCCCTGCCCGTCCCCTTCAGCAGCACTGCCTACACGCCCTGGAGCCAGGAGCCACCTACAGCCGGCACCTGGGAGATGGAGACCGAAACAGAGGTGGTCACAGAGCTTGTGACCGAGACAGAGGCCTGGGAGCTGGGCACAGGGACGGCGCAGCCCTTCACCACGGCTGAGACCTACACTGTGAACTTCGGGGACTAGGAAATGCTTGTCCCCTTGCTCCTGCCCCGAGCCACGGCCAGACACTCCTGGCCCATTTGGTTTTGCCTACCGCAGGCTCTGGCATCTGCTTCTAAATCTTCCTCAAGCCCTGGGCAGCCCGCCCCAGGTGGGCTCCAGCTCCTCACCCACATGCCATGCCAATGCTTGCTCCAAGGGAGCTCCCCCTCGCTGGGCTCCAGAGACAGGAAGGAAAAGGATGCACTGCCCCTTCTCTCGGGGCTGGACGGTGCCAGCCTGGCAAGGGAGGGGGTGAAGCAGGACCCAGCCCGCACCCTATCAGCGAGGGGTGGCAGGGGTGGTCCTGCTCTCCAGGGCAGGGCCCACATGGAGGCAGGCACGGCCCCTGTCCCCTCACACAGGTTTTTGTTACACAAATAAATCAAGTTATATTGGTATGAGCAGCTCTTCTCTCCCACACTCCAGGGCAGCCCCCTGCCAGTCCTCCCAGGGCAGAGGGAGATGACAGAAGGGCGGTGGGTGGCCCTCCAAGGGGTCAGGAGTTTATTAAGTCCATGGCCTGCCTGCTCAGTCAGTGCCCAATCTCCATGTCTCCATCGTCGTCCTCAGTCCCGAAGCCGGAGAAGCTGATGGGCTGGCAGCTGAGGTCGCGCAGGTTGATGAGGCAGGCAGTCTGTGTGGCGCTGAAGACGGGCACCGTCACCAGCAGGACCTGCTGCCCAGCCTCCCCTGCACAGACAGGTGGGTGTCAGGCAGGTAAGTGCCCAGCTGGCACCCCTCTAGCCCTGGCTGAGGATCAGGGGATATTGCAGGACTCACCTTTGAGCAGCTTGGACTGGAAGCAGGGAGCGTTGCCACAGAAGTAGACATGAGGGCAGTTGGTGAGGATGAAAGGGTCCGATTTGTAAAAGGGGTAGCAGCCTGGGAGGGATGGAGATTAGGAGGAGAACCTGCACCCGCATCCCTTCAGAGGGTAAACATCCCCCAGCCTTGGTGGGCAGCCAGCCCTGGCCTTACCCAGGGTGTCAGGGGCTGTGGGGCTGATGTGTCCTGCCAGCAGCGTCCACTCCAGAATCTCCAGGTAGTCGTCCATGCTGCTGTATTTGAAGATGTCACTGATGTTTTGCCCTGATGTCCCCAAAAACCTATATTTTAGGGGGGAAAAAAGGAGAGATTCAGACAGCTGTACCTGCTGTAACTTGCCCTGCACCCCCATGCCACCAGCAGCTCTCACGGAGCTGGTGGCACCCTAGGCTTTCTTACCTGACACCATCCACGTCGGCCTGGTATGGGTTGGTGACCAGCTGGAGCGTGGAGTAGGCACTGGAGAGAGGCAGCATGCAGCGATGCAGTGGCTGCTGTGGCAGCGTATAGTTGGTGGGGTCGAACTCACCGGGCATCACATCCACGGGCACAGAGGTCTGTGGACAGAGTGGAGATCACTGGAACAGCCAAAACACCCCCAGAGGGGCTCAGCAAAGACCCAGCTGGAGCTTGCTGCTGGCTCTGCCTTGCTCCCCGATTTGGCTCCCACCACTTCCCCGTGGGAAGACCTGACTCTGAGCTGCCTCCCCTCTTGCTGCCTTCCTGTAAGGCATTGTAGGCAGTGCTCAAAGGAAAGCTGGGGGCCAGGGAAGGGCTGTTTGCCACCCCAGACTCCATTTAACCTCACTCACACAAAGCTGCAGCAGGATCTCGTCCAGCATCTTCACAGCCTCCACACTTGCTGCCTGGGTCTTCTTGGTCAAGTATTTGGCCTGGATCAGTGAGGAGACAGTGAGGGAACGACCCTGTGCCCACCTATGTCCACGGACTGCTGGTGCCAGAGCAGGCCTTGGTCGAGGCTGCAGCCCCCTTCCCTGCTGTACCTTGTTGATGGTGTCCCGGCTCTGTGTGTTCTGGCTCAGCAGGTTCCCTGCCAGGATGACGCGGGAGATCTGGGCGGCACAGCTCTGCTCTCCCTCGGCGCCGAGCTGCCCTGTCACCACGTCCACCAGCAGCTGTGTGCCCAGCAGGGACTCGCCACTCCCACTGCCCAGCCCCAGCCCTGACACCAGCAGCACAAACCTGGGTGGAGAGAACACTCCAGGCTAGAAGCAGTAGCTGGAAAGCTAATCAGGTGAAAAGGACCTAGGGGTGCTGGTCAACAGCAGCTGAAGATGGACCAGCAAAGTGCCCAGGTGGCCAAGAAGGCCAAAAGCATCCTCGCTTAGATCAGCACTAGTGTGGCAGCAGGTCTAGGGCAGGGATTGTCCTCCTGGGCTGGGCGCTGGGGAGGCCACACCTCCAATCCTGGGGTCAGTTTTGGGCTCCTCACTCCAAGAAGAACACTGAGGTGCTGGAGTGTGTCCAGAGTAGGGTGATGAAGTTGGTGAATGGTTCCCTCAGGAGCAGCTGAAGGAACTGGGGTTGTTTAATCTGGAGAAGAGGAGGTTCAGGGGAGACCTTCTGGCTCTCTCCAACTCTCTGAGAGGAGGTTGGTTCAAGGTGGGATCTCTTCTACCAGGTAACAAGTAATAGGACAAGTGGAAATGGCCTTAAGTTGTGCCAGGGGAGGTTGTACATGGTGAACAATTCCTTCCCCAAAAGGTTTGTCAAGGCCTGGCCCAGGCTGCCCAGGGCAGTGGTGGAGTTGCTCTCCCTGGAGGAGTTTAAAAGCTGTGTAGATGTGGTGCTGAGCAACATGGTTTAGTGGTGACCTGGCAGTGCTGGTTAATAGTTGGACATGATGATCTTAAAGGTCTTTTCCAACCTAAATGACTGTGATTCCATGACTCACCACAGAGACTCACCGGTCTGAGCTGGGGCCTTTCCAGGGCAGCGGCGAGGCCAAGGCGGCGAAGCAGTGATCCTCCACCAGGAACTTGCCATCATCCTGCTCAGAGCCATACACAGCAAAGATGGTTCCTACAGCAGAACGTGGGCAGTCAGGCTCCCACCAGGGCCCACAAGAGGTGGCTCTCACCGTTGTCCCCTACCTGTCACCAGCCTCTGCACCTCGATGGCTCCTTCCAGCTTGACCCGTTGCAGCTCATCCTCCAGGATAAGCTCGTCGGTGGGGTGGATGTACTTGGGCAGGGGTGGCTGAGGCACCAGGTTTTGCTGGGAGGAGACAGGGCAGGCTGTGGCTCAGTAAAGGGCCCTTCCCTTCCCCTCCCCGAGCCAAACCCTGCTCAGCGAAACCAGAATGTAGGCGCGTGACTCATGCGAGCTGCCGGCACAGTCTCCCCACCGCTGGCCCAGCCAGCTCGTGGTGCTGCTCGCCAGCTGCTCACCACCCGCAGGGGGACGGGCTGGTCTCACTTAATGCTTCCCCACAGTGCCCTGACAAAGCAGGCATGAGCCCATGTCTCCCTGGCCAAGGGGAAGCTGCTCAGCCAGGAAGCTGGAGATGGAGCTCTGGCTCACCTCGGGAAGTGCTTGCAATCACCGCTCCACTCCCTCGGCTCTGCCCAGCAAGCAGGCTGCTAACCACGCTCCGAACCTCCTTGACCTGCTCCCCACAAGCCAGCTGGGAGCAGACAGGCCCCTGCCACCAAGCAGGGAAAGAAGAGCTTCCCTGGGTGCTCCCCTCATCCTCCTCCCTCTGCAGCAGAGAAAGGGGGCTTGCCCTGCCAGCCATGCGGCAGCCCAACCCTCCAACGGCAGGAAAAACAGCACCAAGCAGCTGCATATTCAAAGTGTGCTGGCACAAAGTGGTGGCACCAGGAGTGGTGACATCTAGGGACAGGGCAGGCACAGACATGATGCACTGACTCCCCAGCTCAAAGCCCTGTCAATTTCCACTTGCTCGGCCGTGGCACGCATGGGGGAAGAGCCAGCCAAGGTCCCAGTGTGTGTTGGCACATCCCTCAGAACCGTGTGGAAGAGGAGTAGGAGGGGGCCCGTGTGAGGGACTGTGCCCACCATTACCTCCTCGCTGATCTCCTGCAGGATGGAGGGCTGGAGCTGCATCACCTTGAAGAGGGTACCCACCACGCAGCACTTCTCGCCCACCTGCAGCTCACAGAGCTTCCTCACTGCCACATCACTTCCTGCAGAGAGAAACGGAGCTCAGCTGGCCTTGGGGACAACTGTGACAGCTAGTCAGGCTCAGCTGAAAGGGCTTGGGTGAAAGGGCAAGCAAGAGGTGGCAGGGGAACGCTGTGAAGCCTCCCATATTTCCTCAAGGCACAGAGCTGAAGAGAATCACAGAATCATTTGGGTTGGAAAAGATCTTTAAGATCATCAAGTCTAAACATTAACCAGCACTGCTAGGTCACCACTAAAACATGTCCCCCAGCACCCCATCTACACAGCTTTTAAACTCTTCCAGGGAACTCTTCAACCTCACGAGTGCTGATCCAAGCCAGGATGCTGTTGGCTTTCTTGGCCACCTGGGCACACTGCTGTCTCATCTTCATCCAGTTAACCAACAACCCTGGGACTCTTTTCCCCTGGGCAGCTTCCCAGCCACTCTGCTCCCAGCCTGGAGTGCTTATGGGGTTGTTGTGATGCAAGTACAGGACCCAGCACTTGGCCTTGATGAACCTCATCCCATAGTCCTTGGCCTATGGATCCAGCCTGGTCAGATCCCTCTGCAGAGCCTCCAAGCCTCCAGCAGATCAACATCCCGCCCAACTTGGCATCTGCAGTGGATTGAGGGTGCAACATGAATCCACATGTGTAGGCCAGATGGGGCCAGCAGAGCAGACTAGAGCCAGCACTGCCTACAGGCATTTCCTCTGCAAAAGGGGGAGGAAAAGCTGTATCACACTGGGTTTGGGGGACTCACAGCTCCCAGCCACCACCCAGGACAGGGTGCTGAGGTCCTGCTGGGCCCACAGGGTCAGCTCTGCCCAGTAAGGGAGTGCACACAGGTCAGGATTGTACTGCCTAGGCATGAAGCCGATGCTCTTGCCCTTGGGCATGAGGGGCTAGGCTCTTGCTTCCCATCCACAAGATGGACTCAAATTTCCCACTTCAGATCTGACAGCTGGGAGATTCTTCACTACTCCCTTGTCTGACCTCTGCCAGGGCCAGATCCTCCACCCCAGATCCCTGCTGGAAGCCAGGCATTTGGGAAGATCCCAGCATGACGACAGGCTGCTGGGGAGTGGCAGGGTATCTGTCTGAAGGGCACAAACAGGTCCCTGGGCTTTAGCCTGGGATCCACAGAGGGATACAGGCTGGGGGTACCAGCCTGTGCCTCAGGAGGTGCAGCAAACATTGCAGTCCCAGCACAGCCTCTGCATCTGGGGCGTGTTTGCAGGCAGCAGAAAATGCATCTCCCTCCCCACAAGCTGAGCCTCAGACTTCTCACCTCACCCACAAGGACCCAGAGGTATTTCAGCCTCACCCTTTATGTGCCTGTAGGACTTCTATCTCCCCATTTCACTCATCTCCTGAAGCCCACCCACCCCAAGTTCTGAGCCCTGGCTGCTGGGCCAGCACAGAGACAGTTGCTGGCCTCCTCTCCCCGGAGAGGCCTGCCAAAGCCCACGGCCGTGTTGGCCCCTCCTGCAGCTTGTCCTTTCTGGCTGCAAGCAGGGGGGTGACATTTTCACCCCCAAGCTATCCCTTCAGTAATCACATGCCTGCTGAACATGACTCCTGTCCAGTGGACAGAACCCTGCTGGCATCACAGGCACCCTGGGCTCGGGCAGAGCTGGGAACAGGCGTTTATCGCTCCCAGGAATGCAAACTCCCCAACTCAGGAAAACAATCCGGTTTTAGCTTCTTATTCTTGGCTCTAACCCCTCCAATGTGTGTGTTAGGGGGTGGGGGAGAGGCCACACTCTGCAGATTTTGCCTGCAGGAGCTTCTCGCTGTGAGACAAACCCCAAAGATTCCATCCCATGGCATGACTCTGGGAACTGGAGCTTTACAGAACTGCTGGGTGCCGTCACCTTTGGCAAAACCCGAGGGTGAGCAGCCAAGGAACGGTATCCACTGTGGGCCTGGCGCAGGCTTTGCTTCCCCTCAGCTCTGTGCAGCCCACAGGACTGGAGAGAGAAAGAAAAACACACTGCTGGCCCAAAAACCTCCAAAGAAGGGCAAAGCTGAAAGCTTGGCTGGCTCAAGATGGTGAAATCCGGTAAGAGGCTTTTAGCACACAGGGAGCCCAGTGCCCAAGGCTGCAAGAGAGCTCAGCCACCGCTCCGGCAGCAGCCAGGAGCCTGCTTCACCCAGCGCTGCCGTTACGCCTGCGGATGGAAACTCTGGTGCAAGAATCCCACCTTCAAACCACCACTGTGGCCTCAAGCTGAGCAAGGAAATGGCCCCCAGGTCCCCACACCCCATTTCCTGGGCCTGCCTGTCCCTCACCTCAAGCAAACGTTATGCTTAACTTGTGAACTGAAGCTTAGACCTGGACAGGGGAGGAAAACACTCACACCGAACAAGTTTCTCCTCCTGCTCTGCTGGAACCTCCTGGCTTCCAGTTGGTGCCCAGTGCCCCTGGGCCTGGCCCTGGGCACCACTGAGCACAGTCTGGCCCCAGCCTCTTGCCCCCAGCCATCAGCTCTTGCTCAGAATTGAGCAGCTCCCTCTGGGGCTGCTCTTCTCCAGCCCCAGGGCTCTCAGCCTTTCCTTCTGCCAGAGCTGCTCCAGTGCCCTCAGCATCTTCCTAGCCTGTCACGGACTCTCTCCAGTAGTTCCTTGTGTGTCTTGAACAGGGGAGCCCAGGACTCCAGATGTGCCTTCCCTAGGCCAGAGAAGAGGGTGAGGGGAACCTCCCTCGACCTCCTGGTCACACTCTTCTGAATGCACCCCAGGAGACCATGGGCTTTCTTGGCAATGGAGGCACACTGCTGGCTCATGGGCAGCTTGCTGTCCATCCGCACTCCCAGGTCCTTCTCCACAGAGCTGTCTTCCAGCAGGTCAAGCCCTAACCTGTCCTGGTCCGTGAGATTATTTCTTCCCAGCTCTTTGGCCACACAGCTTTGCCCTCCTGCCCCAAAAAGGGGGTTTATTCCCTAAACCAACTCACCCCACTTCTGCTGCGCTCGCTCCTCCAGGACAGGCCGCATCTGGGCGAGGCGAGCGGCATAGATGTGCGCGTACTGGCGGCTGAAGCTGCGCTCGCCCAGGCGGAAGGGCTGTGAGCAGTCAGTGTAGCCTGAGACTGGCACCCTGGCAAAGGTGGAGGCCTCGGTGGAGGGGGGGGTCAGCAGGCCCTGCGCCGTGAGGGCTGCCTGTGCCGAAAACATGGTGAGCAAGCGGCTGGAGCAGCGAGGCTGGACACAGGAGAGTTTTAACAGCAGGGCTGGAAAACAAACAAGCAAATTAAGGATCCTGGTAAATGAAGGCACAGCCCCAAGCCCGGCAACCCCATCACCCTGAGATGCTGCAAATCCCTGCCTAGAAGCAGCCCTTACCCCCATACTGACCGCTTCACCTGCCAAAACCAGGTCTAGGTCTAACCCCCCTGAACACTGCCCCCAGCAACCCTTCCTTTCCAACCCCTGGGCGCCACCAAATTCCTCCTGGTGCCAGAAAAACCCCAGAACACCCTTTACCAAAAACCACACCCTGCCAGTAGGACACCTAAGGCCCCCTCAAAATACACCCTGGCCCAGGACCACCATAGGATCTCCCTCAAATGGACACTAGCACCAAGAGCCCTGCACAGCCTGCTGGCACCAGGAACACCACCCTTCCCCTGAAACACCCTTGCCCCAAACCTCCCCAGAGTCTAAACACATCCCCTGGCACAAAGAACTCCCCCAAGGCATTGGAATCCACCCTCAAAACAACTCCTGGCACCAGGACCCCTCCAGAGGACATT
>VWZX01010036.1:54134-71982 GCA_013399015.1 Galbula dea
GGTGTCGCGAGGCCGTTACCGTGGAAACGGGGCCGGGGGTGGGGTGGGGATGGACATGGCCGGACAGGGCGACAGGGGACGCTGGGAGTGGCCCCGGGGTGGGGGACGTCAGGGCAGACCCTCGGGACCCCGCGGCATGGGCGGACGGGGCACCGAGAGTGACTCCTGCGGGAGACGCTGGGACAGACCCCCCCGGACCCTCTGCAGGCCCAGGCCCAGGCCCAGCCCCAGCCCCACCTCCCACCCCGCACCTTGGGGGGCTTCCTGCCTGCCCCTCGCGGGGTCCCTGCACATGACCGCCCATGGGCCGAGGGCCTGGGATCACCGGCAGCACCCCAGCTCCTGCGGGAAGAGCTTGCGGGGGCTCAGGGTGATCTCGGGTGGGGCCTCGGGCCAGGCCTCCTGATCTCCCCTTCCTGCCGCGGGGGCGGAGGTGTGAGGGAGGAAGGGGTTTTCTGAGCCTCCTTCACTCCATTTTAAGGGGTTTCTGGGTTTCGGCAGTGGTGAAGCCGCAGCCGCTCACCAGGCTATAAAAGCCCTCAGGGTGGGACGTGCTGGCTGTTGCCTGCTGTCACCCTCTTAAGTGGGCTCATGATGGCTGCTGCCTTCCTCTTGCTGCTGCTGGTGGTGAGAGGTAATGGATTCCTCCTGCCATGTGTCCTGGAGGAGCGGGGATGGGGCATCAGGGGGACAGGCGCCCAGGGGTGAAGGGGACACTTGAGGGTATTTGGGAGACAGCGGGAATGGCAGCCTGGGTGGCAATGTGCTTGGGTGTGAGGGGACCGGGTCTGTGTGCAGACCTGGGGCTGGCAGGGGTGGGGGCTGCATAGGGACATGCACCCTAGAATGGGGGGGACAGGAGGAGGTGGGGACAGGCAGGAAGGATGGTGGGGATAAGGTCTTCATGCGGATCTGAGGGTGTTGGGCTAGGGTCCTTGTGGGGATAGGCAAATGGGGATGGCAGGGATAGAATCTGAGTGAGGACCTGGATATGATGGGAACGGGATTACATGGGGTCAGACAAGAGGCAAGGCAAGGTCAGGGCTGCAGAGGGTCAAGCAGCTGGGGCTGGTGGGCATGGGCTCTGGGCCTCCTTGGGGCACGTGGCGACCTTGGTGATCGGCTGTGCTTACCATCCCTGTCCCTGTCCCCACTCAGCGGTGTGGGCCGAGGTCTCTGAGCCCTGCCAGGGTGGCCCCACATCCTGGTGCCAGGACATGGCCACGGCTACCCGGTGCCACAGGGAGCAGGACTGCCTCGACCTCTGGGAGAGCCTAGCCCTGGTGAGCACCAGCCACACTGCCCCACCCCTGTGACACCAACCACAGGGCAGCCCCCAGTCATGTTGCGGCTATGCTGGGGGGCTCAGCACAGCCCTGAGGGTCTTTGTTGTCCTCTCGCAGCAGGACATGGCCGAAAGGGGCATAGTGGCACCAGGCAAGGGGAGGAAGTGCAGCCTGTGCACCAAAATCCTGAAGCAGATCAAGGCGATTGCAGGAGAAGACCCCGATGAGGTGAGGGGAAAAGAGGGGGCTCAGGGCATGGGGTAAGGGGCTAGTGCCCCACAGATGGCCCCGGTGACACTGATGTTGCTGGTCCTGGCAGGAGGCAGTGGAGGCAGCACTGGAAAAGGGCTGCCGGGCCCTGGGCAAGCGCTTGGGCCGTGTCTGCAAGTGGCTGGTGAAGAAATACCGGGGGAAGATCACAGAAGCTCTGCAGAACGACGAGGAGCCCAGTGACACCTGCGCCACCATTGGCCTCTGCAAGGCTTGAGCCCTATTGGCACTCACCCCACATCCTGCACCCTGAACTGCACTTGCGTCCTGCACCCCACGTCCTGATCCTGCATCTCATACCCCATGCCCTGCACCCTGCATCCCACACCCACCATCCTGATCCTGCACCCCTTGTCATGTGTCCTGCACCCTACACCCCACATCCTGTACAGCGTCATGTACTCTGCATCCCACATCCCATACCCCACATCCCAATCCTGCCTCCCACCTCCTGCATCCTGTGTTCTGCACCCCAGATCCCACACCCTGCACCCCACATCCTGATCCTGTCTCCTGCATCCAACACCTCCTACCCTGCACCCCCCAGGTATGAGGGGGCTCTTGGGGGTCCTTTGCTTGCAGAAGGGAACCTCTCGACACCTCTGTAGGGTGGGGATGACACAGGGGACCCCAAAATCCATCCTCCAGAGGAGGGGAGGTTGGAGGAGCCACTTTCCTTGGCACCCGTGCTGGGGTGGTGGGGTGACGGTCATTCCTACTCACCGCTCCCTCCTTGTCTCTGCAGCTGGCCCTGAGTGCCATCCCCAAACCCCAAGCCCCCTCCCAGCAATCCCAGCTCCTGGATCCCCCTCATGCAATAAAGCATCTCACTCTGGCTACCATGGGTCCTGGGGATGGTGGCCCTGCCATCTGCCATGTCGGGGTCCTGCTTCTGGTGGTAGCAGGATTCAGGAAGTGTGGGGGGGTCTCTGCCCCCTTTTGGGGAGGCCAGCACTGGGAAGGGGAGGCTGTGGTGCCCCCAGGCTCTGCCCTCCATGCTGTCCCCCTTGTGGGGACAAGGCTGGAGGGGATCTCTGAAAACTGGTGCCCCACAGCATCCAGCAGGGCTCTTGTGCACCCCAGTCAGTCCCTGCACCCAAGTCTTACCAGGCCCAGCCCCTCTGACTCTCTGACCCCCAAGTGTCAGAGAATCCCAAACAGCCCCTTGTCACTTGGCCAATGACCCAAGAGTGTCTCATCCCCATCAAAGGGGCTAGGGGGCATGGAAGCCCCACTCTGGGTGGCTGTGTGGGGATTCAGGGGTCTGAAGACACACAAGAAGACCCTTGGCTGCCCCACACATCTGGGGCAGCCCCATGGTAGGGTCTTCCTGCGAACATGAGGAAGACGAAGAGCTGTCACTCAAGCGGGCCCTGGAGGAGAAGTCCACACAAACCCCGTTTATTGGGGAGCCAGGAGCCGCCTCTGCCAGCGGCAAATCCCTTCTTGCGTCCGTCTCTGCTCCTCGCAGAGCTCCAGCGGGATCACCATCCTCCCACCTCCCTGCCATCCTCATCCTCATTCTGATCCTCCCCCGAGTCCTCGCTCACTGCCCCATCATGCAGGCCATTTTGCAGGCAACGGCTGAGATGAGCGCGGCCCCGCGCCCGCTGCCTTCCTCTGACTGGATGAAGGTGATGTCGCAGCCAGGCGTCAGCTGCCGAACCGTGGCGTGGAAGCGGTCCTTGAAGCTGCCAGAGGGGAAAAACCATGTCAGAGTTTGGGAGGTACAGGAGGAAGAAGGAGGTGGTAGTGGGATGAGTGTGTCCAAAGAAGAGCAACAGAGCTGGTGAAGGATCTACAGCACAAGTCTTCTGAGGAGCACCTGGGGTTGGTTAGCCTGGAGAAGAGGAGGCTCAACTCCCTGAGAGGAGGTTGGAGCCAGGTGGGGCTTGGGCTTTTCTCCCAAGTAATAAGCAATACAACAAGAGGAAGCAGCCTCAGGTTGTGCCAGGGGAGGTTTAGATTGGACGTGAGGAATAATTCCTTCCCCAAAAGGGTTGTCAAGGCCTGGCCCAGGCTGCCCAGGGCAGGGGTGGAGTCACCATTCCTGGAGGGATTTAAAAGCCATGGAGATGTGTTGCTGAGTGCCATGGTTTAGCAGTGACCTAGCAGTGCTGGTTAACGGTTGGACTCAATGATCTTAAAGGTCTTTTCCAACCAAAAGGATTCTATGATTCTGTAAGGAAGGCTCCCAGGGATCCTCACCTGGGATGGAGCTTATAGACAGAGCCGTCAACCCCAACGGTGATTTTGAGGGTCTCCTGGCTCCGGCTTTCCCGCATGCGGTTGATGACGCCGGCCAGCCCGGCCGAGCACATCTGGGCAGCGCGGGTGGAGACGCTCTCGCAGACCATGCGCACGATGTCACAGTCTGTCCCTGAGGGCAGCAGCTCGAAGGCTGTCAGGATGTTGTAGATCTGCTTGTGGTCATCAGAGTCGCTGGGATGGGGACAGATGGGGATGTCAGATGGGGGATCCCAATATGGGGCAGTTGTAGGGTCTGGTGTGGGGTGATGGGATGAAGGACCCCACTCTGGGGCAGTCAAGAGTAGGTTGATGGGGGGTGATGGGTCAGGGGACCCCCATGTGGAACAGCCTGTCGTGGGGTGATGTGACACAGGGACTCCAATGTGGGACAGCTTGGTGTGGAGTGGCGGGACAGGCACCCCAGTCTGCCTGGACTGCTCTGAGGTGACAGGATGCAGGACCCTGGTGCATCAGGCATGGTTTGGGGGTGCCCCAAGCCCCCAAACCCATCCCCAGTACCTCTCGATCTGTGACACAAAACGGGTCTCAAAAGTCCCACGGGTCTTGAGCTTCTCAGAGGCCTCCCCATTGAAGAGCAGGTTCTCATCCACCAGCTTCAGCAGCACCAGTCGCACAATTTCCCCCATGTACTTCCCCCCGATGATCTTCTCATAGCTGGGAGAGGGGAACAGAGGCACGGGGGTGGCCATCAGGGCTGGGACTTTTTGGGGGCCACATCCTCTTTCCTTCCTCCCCTCCCCCTTGCCGGACACAGGGGTGAAGGAACCTCCTGCTTTGGGGGTATGTGCAATGAGTTGCTCCAGCCTCGGCTGAGCCCAGCATGGCATGGGTGGGTGGGGAGAAAGAAGGGTGGGTGAAGGGGTCACGGCTAGGGACAGGGTGGGGACACAGCCAGAGGAACTGGATCTGTCCTATTCCTTACAGTTGCTGACCGGGGTTAAGTGAGGTCTCGTCCACCACGCGGTCGTACTCCAGAAGGAATTCGTCCAGCTCCCCTGAGGCACCAAATGCTCCCCACTCGGTGTTGACGCACATCCGCCCCTCGTCACCCTCTACCAACTCCACATTCTGCATCTCCTCCATGTAGCAGGCGTTGCAGCCTGTCCCTGTCAGTGGACACCAGCAATGGGCCCATGTGGTGGCACTGGGGGGACAATGCTGACCCCCAACAGCTGTGTCACTCCCATCCTGATAGCTCGGGGGGGCTGAGCTCAGACCCACACGTCCCCATCCCAATGTGGATGGAGCAGCTCAGCCTTCCTGCTCCCCCTGGTCTTTCCCCACAGACCTGTTGGGTGTTGGGGACAGCCACCATGAGGTCCCAAGGGCTCTAGATGCTGTGTGGTGAAGGCAGCTTGGCCTCAGAGGAGCTGATAAACAGCCCAGCACAGCGACACGGTGTTTACCCAGGCTGAGGGACGGTGTGAGCTGGTGCAGAAAGCCCAGATGGCCGCGTGGTTGATGGCACTAAAGATCACGTGGGGCTGAGGGGCACTGGGGGGTTGAGGGGAGTTCACAGGAGCCTGCAGGGTTCAAACCCAACCCCACTTGCCCAGTTCCCCAGTACTGGCCATCTCACTGGGTTCTCATCCATGTGAGGAGAAGCCAGAGCCACCAGCAGCCTGGAGAGAGGACGTCCCTTGGGGACAGACTTGTGTGACCACCCCACAGGTGCCCCCAGCCGCTGTGCTGGGGCCAGGTGATGCCTTCTGCAACCCCCCCTGTCCTTGGTGTGTCACCCCCCCTGTCCTCGGTGTGTTCACCCCAAAAGGACAAGCCCCTGAGCACAGCAGGGGCCATGGGAACTGTCCCCCCCTCGCCTGCCGCCATCTTACCCACAATCATCCCAACCTCGCACCGGTGATCTTCATAGTAGCAGGAGATCATCGTGGCCACCGTGTCGTTCACCATCGCCACCACATCCATCTCGAAGTCCTGGGGAGGGGGCAGGAACTGTCAGGGTCTTGCCTGGGGTCTGGGCTATCCCCAAGGGCAAGGATATGTGTGTCACACATGTGTGCACACACTTGGAATGACCTTTCCTGGGGACATGCTGGTCTCCAGTGGCCCTGTGACAGGGACAGTGGGGGGTTCTGGGGCCTCCCCACCACTGCAGGACCAGCACAGAGTGGACAGGATCATCTCACCCCTCGCCGTTTGATGGCATCTCGCAGGAGCCCAACCACATTGTTCCCTTCTGCGCCGGAGGCTTTGAAGCCCTTGGTCCAGTTCAGGAGGATGCCCTGGAGCAATGGTGAGACCAAAATGGGGCTGTGGGTGTAGCAGGGTCATAGGGACCCCTCCCAGTCCTCTTGTTGCCCAGTCACCCCCTCCTCACCTTGTCGATGTCTTCGTGCCGCACGGGGAAGGAGAAGGTGAAGCCCAGAGGCAGTTTTTTGTGCTTCATCTGGTGCTTGTCCAGGAAATCAGAGATGCACTCAGAGATGTAGTCGAAGAGCTGGAAGAGAGGAGGACAGAGCCTTCATCAGGCTGTTCCCATCCTCTCACTGCCCATGGCTGGCCACTGTCCCTACCACGCTTCCCCCAAGCGTTGTCACCTCCCCCCCACCCCGTGGCTTCTGCTGGCTGGAGGAAGGAGGGATGCACCCACTGGCACATGGCACAGTGTGACGCCTGTGGGAGGGGATGGGATGCCCCGTGTGCCCAGCTCACCATCTCGGCTGTCCCTGTCATGGCATCCTCTGGGATGGAGTACATCTGGTGCTTTGTCTTCACCTTCCACTGCCCTTCCTCCCCCTCGCCCACTTTCACCAGCATCACACGGAAATTTGTGCCTCCAAGGTCCAGCGACAGGAAATCTCCGACCTCTGCAAAGCCAGGGAGGAGAGACACAAGGTGACCAGCTCGGGAGGAGTCTCAGCCTCCCACGCTGAGCTCGGTGAGCTCTGGGGACGAGGTAGCGCAGCAAAGGAGTGGGAGCGATGCCTGTCCAGCCTGGCAGTGCATACCTGAGCCCTCGGGTGTGGAGCGGACATAGGTGGGCAGCATTTTGACAGAGGCTTCCTCATGCGTCTCCAGCTTTAGCCCTCGGTCCATCTCTTTTTGCATCCGGTACATGACCTTCTTCAGGTCCTCCTCCTTCAGCCGAAACTCTGACAGGATCCGCTCCACCTGCGGCAGGATGGATGGCATCAGCTGGGGACGGGGGAACTGGGACACAGGCAGCTTGAACTGCAACCAATAATCCAAGTTTTCCTTCACCTGGCCCTGGTTTTGCCTGTCCGTGCACAGACACCCTGAAAACACCTCATTCTGTCTCTGCTCTTGCCTCCAACCTCATGGACACGCTGTGAATCTGCAGGATTGACATGAGCCAAATCCTCTCCCAGCACTGCCTGCAAGACGCTCGTGGCTGGCACGGATGTCCCCATGCTGTCACCATCAGCTGGTTACTCTTCCACAACCTCAGCTGGTTGCTTGAAAGCTGGTGCCCTTCCAGCGCAGCTTGGACCAGTGGCCTGGGATGTCCCATCCACCAAGTCCCCGGGTCTTTCCTGGCAAGAAGATCTTCCATGCTCAGCAGCTCCTATTGAGAACATGGGATCCCTCTGTGTAGAGGATGCTGCCTCCTCCTTGCTCCCCTGGGAGCATCCCTGTCCCTGTGTCCTCCTGGGAACTGCAGCTACCATTTTCCACCAGTCAAACTTAGCAGGAACTCAGGCTGAGGACAGCCAGGACCACGGGCAGACCATAAAGAGTTTTCTTGGGAAATGCTCCCTTGCCTTGCTGCCAGGGAGAGCCTCAGGGCCCACTCGAGGGAAGCGCCTGGCAGGTATTTACCCTTTACGTAGCAACCCTTGCCTCAGGCACCGGCACAGCCTCCATTAGCCACGGCACGTAATCGGGGGCAGGCAGCCCTGGGCTGTCAGATGGGGCCGGGGGGAGAGGGGAGAGCGAGCACTCGCGGCTTGGCCAGATGTAGCCGGTGGCATTAGAGGGCTCATTAGTCACTAGGATCTGGGCAAGCTTCAAATGCTCCCACTTGCACTTTTGCTGGCAGACGGATGTTTTCCTTGAGGCTGTTGCTGTTCCCCGATGTGTTTCAGGA
Source organism: Galbula dea (assembly GCA_013399015.1). Lineage (NCBI taxonomy): Eukaryota > Metazoa > Chordata > Aves > Piciformes > Galbulidae > Galbula > Galbula dea. The sequence goes on from VWZX01010036.1 coordinate 62,031, forward strand.
TGTCAAAGGCTCTGGGATGTGGTTTGGAGCATATCTGCATTGGAGAGCACTCCCTGCCTCGGCTGAGCCAAACCACTCTCGTGACTCCTGATCACCACCAGCCCCTCAGCCTCCAGCCGCCGAGGAAGGGCTCACCTCCAATATCTCCTTGCCCCAAGAGCTCCTGGGGGCCCTCTGCCACCACCCACAGATGGGGTGGTCCAGGCGCTCCAGCACCAATCCAGCCATCCTCTCAGGTCCACACTAATGCCAAAGCTGGAGCTGAAGGCTTTCAGTGTTCCGTGATGCAGGAACCATCCTGCAGCACCGTTCAGCACCAGAATGCCACATTTGCCACAGCTGTAGTGTCCCTGTCCCCAGGGATGGCAGCAGAAGCTCCAAGTTTCATTTCTCTGGCAGTTTTTCCACCTCAGGCCTTACATGTCCCAAACTGTCCCTTCTCTTGACATTTTGGCTCTTCCTTGGCAGGAATTGGCTTTTCCCATGCAACCAAAAATGGTTCTTGGCTTCCCAAGGAAACTGTTTGCTCTGACACGTGCCACAAAGAGGATGAAGGTGGAAGCTGTGTGGCCAGAAGCTGTGGTGACCAGTGATGCCCAGCTCTGCCAGCCATGCACAGCACATGTTATGTCCCCTTGCTGTCCCCTGGATGCCTCAGCCTGCAGTGGGGAAGCATCTCGCTCTCTTCACCCATGGCCCCATAAGCTCAATCAATCTGGGAGAGGAGATGGGAACAGCTTCCCCAAGCTGGGGGTGAGCTGGGTGTCATCCTCCTGAGTGCCTTGCTGACAATGATGACGACCAGCCTGGGAACGGCAACCATGGGGCTGGAAGCAAGATGCCAAGGGCAATGCCTGGACAACAGGAGCATCCCACAGTGGTCACACAGACGCTCCTGGCTCTGTTGCAGGTCCTCAGCAGCATGGGGACAGGGTAAGCCTGAGACCCAGCACGCCAAAATGAAAAGCCCTGGCTTATGGCGCTGGGTCCCCTCCTTGGAATGTGCCACGGGGTGATGTTTGGGACAGGGACCTCCCTGGGCACGTCAGGGCTGAGCCTAGGATGCCTGACTCTGCCCCTGGAGCTGGTGTCCTCCCCTTCCAGTTACCTCCATCTCCAGCGTGGACCATGCCCAGTGGGAGATGCCCACAGCACCTGGCTGCTGGCCACGGGGTTGACCGATAACCTGGCCCCCCACCCTATCTACCTGCCAACCCCCATGGGCCTCACCTTCTCCTTCCTGCCGCTCTCCATCCTGGCTCGGTGATCCAGCATGGGGGCAGCTGTCGGGGCGGGGTGGGCTGCGGGCCGAGCCGTCCCTCCCCGACCCCCCGTGCCCCCTGCGGCGGTGCCTGGCCCGGGAAGAGAGCCCCCTTCCCCGTCCTGGCTGCTGTCTGGCCGGCGCTGGGCTGCTCCGTCCCTCGCTCCGCTGGTGTGTGCTCCACTTTCGCTGCTTTATCTCCTCCAATGACGCTGGCAGATGCCTCTTTCCAGCACCCGCTGGGGGTGGGGGTCCCAATATCTCCTCCCGGCCTCTGGACCCTCAAGCAGAGGGGCAGAGAGAGGGACCTGCTGCCCCGGTGGGCTCAGCCCTCTCGCCCCACATCTCTTCACACCAGGTGGATGTGGGTCACGCTTTCCCCACTTCCTTCCTTTCCCCAGTGAATTTATTTACCAGCACACACAGATGTTTTTTGGCACAGCGAGGGGTCCCGAGCCCACCCCAGGAGGTTTCTACAGCCAGCGGGGAAGTCCCGATGAGGCAGCAAGGCTCAGCCAAGACCCCTCCCCGCCGGGGGCCGCTGGCCCCGTCATGCCAAGTACCACGCCCCAGGCCACCCATGTCCCCACTCCAGTTGTCATATCAACGGCTTGATGTACTGGTGGTGGTGGCAAGCACTCCACCGGACGGCTTAGCAACCCAGCATGCTCCCATGGAGACCGTGCTGGGGCTGCAGGAGCTGCGGACTCGATGACAAAGGTTACAGCCACCTGGCAAGGGCTGAGGGTGACTGGGAAGTGCTCCGTGGCCCCAGGATGGGAAAAGCTCCAGCAATGTTGGGATCGGCACCGGGCACAGTAGCAGAGGCAGCTGGTTTTTGGGGGGACAGGGATGTAGCGAGCCTCCTGTATCCCTGGGTTAGGGCCATCAGCCAAACACTGGGGGAAATAGAGGCTCATGGGGTTCCCAACGGGCAAGAGGATTCTCCCAGCCACAGGGGGACCCCAAAACCTCCTGGTGCTGGTCTGTGGCAGCATCCCCTTGGCCACGGAGCTGGGGAGTGAGAATGAAGTGTCCGTGGGAAGTGAGGCTGGCTGCTGGGAAGGCTTGCAGCCCCATGGCGGGGTTCTGGGAAGGGCAGGAAGTTTGGGGGTGACATGGCAGGGCCTGGGGGGCCAGGGTTACCCCACAGTGCTTCATCCACACATGGCTTATGGTCCTGTGCACACCCAGGAAGGGCTCAGGCAGCTCTGTCCCAGCTGTGGGTGCCCATTCTGTGGGAGGAGCTGGTCCTATAGAGGGGTTCTCACCCCACAGAGGGATCCAAAACTCTTGGGAGGCACCTCATCCCTGGGCCCTGCCCTATAGGGGCAGGACAGCCCCATGGAAGAGCCCCAGACAGCCTCCTAGAAGGGTCTCCCACCCACAGAAGTGTCCAAAAATCTTGCAGGGCACCTCGTCAGTGGGCGCCCACCCTATCGGGATAAGACAGCTCCATAGAGGGGTCCTCATCCCACAGGTGGGCCCCCACACTATGGGGAGAAGCCAGACCCACAGAGGGATCCTCAGCTTATGGAGCATCCCCACGCCATGGGGAGAAGCCACCCCACAGAGGGGTCCCCGCCCCATGAGGCGATGCCAAACCCACGGCTAGGGCGCACCCCACAGATTGCCCCATGGGGAGAGGCTCCCCTACACCGACAGGGCCCACAGGCTCCTCCCTCCCAGCAGAGGGCGCCACCGCCGCCGACACCCCGCCCAGCACAGCGGCCGGTGGGATAGAGCGCCCCCCGCTGGATGCCGGCTGAGGATGCCCCGTGACGCCCGTGTGACGCCGATCGGAGGCGGGCAGGCACAGCGAGGAGGCGAGAGCGCGGGGGGAGAGGGAGGCGCCCATTGGTCAGGAGGCTGAGGGGCGGAGCGGAGGCGGCGCCTGCGCAGGCCGGGAGGCCCCGTGGCAGCCGCTAGGGGCTGGCGTCACTGCCGGCCGCACTGGTTCGGCTTCCGGGTCTCGTTGCTTCTCTCCTAGGCTGCTGCCGTTTGTCCCGGGGCCGCCGGTACCGCCCGGGGGTTGGGGGAAAGGCGGGGATGTTGCGCTGGGCTGTACTGGGTGGGGACTGGATTGTCCTGGGTTGGGACTGGATTGTACTGAGTTATACTGGGGGCGAGGTGCTGGGTTGTACTGGGGGCAAGGTTAGCTGCGTTACACTGGGGTGTACTGGGGGCGAGGGGCTGGGGTGTGGTGGGGGCAGGGTTAGATGGGGTATACTGGGGTGGACTGGGGACAGGGTTAGCTGGGTTATACTGGGGTGGACTGGGGACATGGTTAGCTGGGTTATACTGGTGTATACTGGGGACAGGGTTAGCTGGGTTATACTGGTGTATAACTGGGTGTCTGAGGCTGGCAGTTAAAAGGGTGGAGGAGGGGTTTGAGCAAGGAAGGGGAGCAGGGAGGAGGGGTGCTGGGGAGGTCCCACCAGCTGCCAGGTCCCTGTCTCACTCCCCAAATCTCCTTCCCCCACCCAGCACAGCAGGAACTGCCACGATGAGGCTCTACAGTCTAAGTGTCCTTTACAAAGGTGACCCTAAAGTGCATTTACTGAAGGCTGCCTATGATGTGTCCAGCTTCAACTTCTTCCAGAGGTCCAGGTGGGTGCTGGGGGTGCCACATCCCTCAAGGGAGACCTAGGGGTGTCTGTGGTTGTCCCCTTTGCACCTCATGATTTTTGGCCTCTCTACTGTGGGGTGAAGAGGAGGTTTATGTGAGAAGCCTGTTTGGCAGGATTCAAGTCTGGGCTCAAGGATGTTTTCCTGAGTCTGTCTTAAGGATGTTCATTAATTTTGACTCCCAAGTTAGGTAGCTGAGGTTGAGCAGCCTCTGTGAGCGCTGGTGCCTTGGGTGGGCTTTGGGTGATAAAAGGTCATGGGGGTGAAGGGGCCAGAGTGCCCCTGCAGACTCTTGCATTCTGTGAGCAGGGTGCAGCAGCCCATTGGGCAGATTCATGGTTCAGCAGTGGTTTGCTTTCACCTAAGTCACCAAAAAGCAAAGTTCAGCCCAGAGATGCAAGTCACTTGCCATGGCTGGAGGGACATGGGTGAAGCTGGAGAGGCTGGGTGGTGGCTGCAGCTTGGTGCAGGGTGAGGTGAAAACCCCAGACTGAGCTGCATGCCTGCTACCCAAACATGGTGGTGGGTCTGGGGGAAGGGGTTCAGCCCACCCAACATGCTTGGGGACCTGTGGGACATGGATCTCAACACCAGCTGCTGCTCTGGCAGCTCCTGCAGAGCCAGGTCTCTGCACGTAGCTGAGGCCATGGTTTGTGTTCGCAGTGTGCAGGAGTTCATGACCTTCACGAGCCAGCTGATCGTGGAGCGCTCGGGGCTGGGCAGCAGAGCCTCCGTCAAGGAGCAAGGTGAGAGGGGCAGCAACTGCACCTTGTCTGTGATGAGAAATGAGGCCTCAAAACAGCACCCAGGCAAGTTTGGAGACCTCACCTGCAGTGCTGTGTCCAGCTCTGGAGTCCTCAGCACAGCAGAGACATGGACCTGTTGGAGTGGGTCCAGAGGAGGCCACAGATGTGATCTGAGGGCTGGAAGCTCTCTGCTCTGAGGACAGGCTGAGAGAGTTGGGGTTGCTGAGGCTGGAGAAGAGAAGGCTTCAGGGAGACCTCACTTCCAGTACTTAAAAGGACCTTTCAGAAAGATGGGGACAGACTTTTCAGCAGGGCCTGTGGTGACAGGAGAAGGGGTGAGGGTTTGTAACTAAAAGGGAGATGTAGACTAGATAGAAGGGAGAATTTTTTGATGCTGAAGGTGCTGAGAGCCTGGCCCAGGTTGCCCAGGGAGGTGGTGGATGTCTCACCCCCAGAAACATTCCAGGTCAGGTTGTTTGGGGCCCTGAGCAACCTGCTCTAGTTGCAGATGTCCTTGCTGACTGCACGTTGGATTAGCTGGCCTTGGAAGCTCCCCTCCCACCCAAACTGGTCTGTGATTTGATGAGTAATGCTGAAGGTGTGAGGTGGCAGAGCCCAGGGTGCTCTGTGAGAGGTTACAGGAGGAGCAGGGACATACCTGACAACTGGCTACTGCCTTTGAGTTGTTTTGCTCTCCTTGCTGCCCCTGGGGCCCTCAGAGCTGTCAGGCTGTGTGCCCACTGCCCCTCAGCTCTCCCAGTTTGTCCCATCCTGACCCTGCATGGCAGCTGTGATCCCTTAATGGTGGCTATGCCCTCCCTTGAGCTCCGCCATAGGAGTCCAGGCTCTGTGCTCTGATCTCTGGCCTCATCTCCAGGCTCCCTGCCCCCCTCCACATGCCTCCTGACCCCCAAGAGGCCTGAAGTTGGCTGTTGTTGCCTCTTTAATGACACTCCAGGCCTGTGACAGGTTGTTATTTATTAAAATCAGGCTGAGTGCTTCCCCCTGTGGGTTTTGTTTCACTCTGGCTGTTCCTGCTACTCTGGAAAGCCAGCACTGTGTCCTGCAGCACACAGCCAGGCTGCCATAACCTCCTGAAGCATAATCTGTGCCTGATTTTGACCTTTCCTTGAGCTCTGCTCCTGCTCCTAGTGAAATAATCTGAAGTGCAGTTACCAAATGAGACCTCCCAGGGCCATTTGGGGGTTGTGGGAAAGCTGGGTGGGAGGCAGAGGGCACTGGGGGAGGCTTTGGACCTTCCTGCAGCTACTCTGACGGCGTTTCCCTTCCCAGAGTACCTCTGCCACGTGTATGTCCGGAGCGACGGGCTGGCCGGCGTGGTGATCGCAGATAACGAGTACCCGCAGCGGGTTTGCTTCACCTTGCTGGACAAGGTGAGGCCATGGGCTGGAAGCAGCTCTGGAGGCTGTGCTGGGGCTGCTCTTGATCTCCTCATGCTGTTATCTGGGGAGAGCAGAGTGGAGCTGAGCAGGATCTGGCCAGCCCAAGGGCTTCCAGGCTGTGCTGTGACTTGGCTTTGCCCACCAGGACTTGGTCCCCGCTCCTGGTTGCTACCAGCCCAGGCACTGGCCTCAAGCAGCCCACCTGCCTTCCTGGGGTGTTATGTGGGAGAACTGGGTTCCATGCTCCTGGCACTGCTGAAACCCAGTGATGATGTGTCTGGCCAAGCTGGCAGGGCACAGGGCTTTGGGGACAGTTGGGGACCTCCCCCATCTGGTGCAGACTCTGCTTGGTCTGTTGTTCACTAAGGAAGTTGGGTTCTGTCTCTTCCTTCGGTTGGTTCAAAAGGGAATGAGGAGGAGGACAAAACCTCAGTGGCCCCACAGGCTGTAACTGCTTCCTTGTGTCCTAGGTGCTGGATGAATTCTCCAGGGAAGTCAGAAAAATTGACTGGCCCTCAGGATCCCCTGCGACCATCAGCTACACAGCCTTGGATGGATACCTCAGCAAATACCAGGTACGGGAGCCCTGGACCTCCCTGAGTCCTGCCCAGGGCCAGGAAAGACTCCCCACACCTGCCAGGTGCAGGGGGGGAGCGCAGGAGACACCCCAGTGTGCCAAGAACCGGGGCTGTGGGGCCAACACTGTGGTGTTTGTCTCCCAGAACCCTCGAGATGCTGACCCCATGACCAGAGTGCAGGCGGAGCTGGACGAGACCAAAATCATCCTGGTGAGGAGAGTGTTGGAGGCCATGGGGGTGCTTGTGGGGCACTGAGGTGCAGGGGCCCTTCCAGGCAGTGGATCCATCCTGTCTCTTCTCCTTTTCCTGGAGGTGATCCTGAGGCTGTGCAGCTTCCTCTCCCTTCTGTCCTGTCCAGGCTGGCCCAGCACAAGCCCAGGGACACTGACCCCACTCCAAACCACGGTCCTGTCTGTGCACAGTGTCGCAACCTTGCTTCTCTTCTGCTCTGAGTGACCTGTGTGCACTGCCACCTTCACCAGGTCTCTTCTGCCAGGCACTGCAACCTTCCCATCTTTATGGGGCTGGGATTGCTCCCAGGATTGCTGTGGAGTTGTTGTGGCCACAGGAAGGCAGAGGCTCATCCCCAGCTGGGGACACAGTGGCACCTCAGGGCTGGGAAGGGTGCAGGGTGGCAGCACCATGGGTTACTGCTGGTTTCTTTTTACAGCACAACACCATGGAGTCGCTGCTGGAGCGAGGGGAGAAGCTGGACGACCTGGTCTCTAAATCAGAGGTGCTGGGGGCACAGTCCAAAGCCTTCTACAAAACTGTGAGTGTGGATTTCACCCCAGGAGGGGAAGGTCACGCACCCCTTGACGAGCCAGGGATAGGCTGGGGAAGGGCAGGGTAACCCCCCTGGCACAGAGGCTGTGGATGCCAGGTGAAGTGCCACCATCTGCAGGCACAGGAGCTGTGGGCCTGGAGCAAGCTTGGTTGCCTAAACTGTGGCCATGGAGCCCCTCAGGCTGTTCCTTGCCCTGTGGCTGGTAGAGGGTAATGCCAGTCCTGGTTCCTGGCATAGGCTCTGGCTGAAGGGGTGGCTGAGGTCAGGTCTGCCACGAACCTTCAGTGTGGGGGCACGTTCACCTTCATGGCACTGTGCTGCCTTCCTCCAGCATGAGAAGGGCTGTGTGGATCCCCCTCGGCCCTCAGGGAGCTGCAGTGAGTGTCACTGCTCCTTTTCCTTCTCTTCCCAGGCCCGAAAGCAGAATTCCTGCTGTGAAATCATGTGACGCGAAGCCCGGAGGCTCCTGCTCCGGACCACCAGGCCTTCACTCCCCTGCAGACCTCACCCAGGACAGGATGCAGAAGCCCAGGGAGGTCCCCAGGGCCGGGGCTGGGCGTCCTCAGTGCTGCAGCCTTGGGTGACGCTTTGTTCATCTCGAGGGGCTGCTGAGGCCGGCATCAGGCCAGCACTCTGCAGGGTTAGGGGAGAGCTGGAGACAGCCTGCCCTTGCTTGTCTGAGGGTGGTTTGGACCACGGGTGCCTGACCACGCACCCTGCCTGCCTTGATAACACTAGAGTCAGTGCCTCGGTGTACAGCACTGCTGGGGGAGTTGGGGAGAGGGGCTGGGGGAGAGAGGGGGTCTTTGTGTCCTAAGAGTGAGTGTGGTGGGTGGGAGAGGGGTGGGTTGGGAAGAAGAGGCACTTTCCTTGGCTGGGGGATGCTTGCTGCTGAGTTATCTCCTGTTGACTTCTTAAGCAGCTTTTCCCAGCACTGGTGAACTGGAAGTGGTGGTGGTCCTGGGTGCTGTTGGCAAGGGGGTGACAGGGAGGCCCTCACCTCTGAGTCTTTTCACTTGCTGCAGTGGTGGAATGTGGGAAAGAGTTGAGCTGGGATGGGGGGAGCTTGGGAAGCCAGCAGCCCACCTGTCCCCCTGGCTGGCTCAGGGGGGTGTGTATCTGTGCCCCATTGTGCTGGCTGGGAAGGGATCTGTCCCTTGCGCTGGCTGGAGACATGGGGGAGCCCTTCTGGCCCCCTCCTACCCCCCCCCCATTTATCGACTTGGTCCCTGTGCCAGCAGGAAAGGAGCAGGGCTGCAAGGGCTCATCTGGCTTCCCCACAGCTTGGAGGCCCCCCTCCCCTGCTCCCCTTAGCCCTGGGGGGGAGGGGCGAGAGGAGCCCAGCAGCTCTTGCTGCTTCCTCTTCCTCCTCTTTGGAAGGGGAAAAGCTTTCACTCGAGACTGTATCATAATCGGTGATGCCTGTTGTTGCAGTGCCACCGGCTGCGCTGGCCGGTGGGGATAAAGTTGTCTTTGGCAGTTGTTCTGCAGCTCTGGCTCTCTCTGGTGGGAATCAGGCCACGGGGCATCCTTGCAGGCACCCAGGGCAAGGCAGGGGGCACAGACTTGCTCAACCTTCTCCCTCCAGCTATTTTTTCCCCCCTCGTTTGTTTTTCCTCATAATTTATTTGCAGTTTTCCCGAGACAAAAACGAAATCAGAGTCATCTTTTACACTTACAAGGCTCAAGGCTCAGAAAGAAAAGACAAAGGGTTTGGGGACCAGGGGAAGGGGGGATGTGGCGGGGGGNGCTGGAGGGTGCCCGGAGCAGAGTGATGCCTCCCCGGGGAAGGGACCGGGAGAAGCTGGGGAAGGGGTGCAGGGGGGAAGCAGCCACCCCGGGCCAGAGCTGGGTTCACCACCCAGCACTCCTGTGGCCTGGAGGGTGGCAGGGGGACCCCCGGCACCCCGCGGAGCAGCCTGTGCCCCCTAAGAGACCCATTCTCTTAGTCTAAAGTGCTTTCGATGCTGCGTCAGTGCTGGCTGGATCACCCCACTCCCCCCACCCCGCTCCGCAGCCCCCAGGTACCCCTCAGCCCCACTGCGTAGCACCCACATTCTCCCAGCCAAAACCCACCAGCACGCAGAGCCAGCCCCCGGCCCCCAGCCTGCCCGGGGAGGGGGATAACGGGGTGCTGTGTCCCCAGGCTGTCATTGGGAAGGGGACACGGAGGTGCTCGCAGGGAACCCTCCAGATGGCACCACCGTGGCCCCATCCCAGCAATGGCTGGGGGTCAGCCTCAGCCCCCGCCTGGGCACTGCTCCCGGGGGCAGCGCTGGACTTTGGGGGAGTGAGGGGTCTGTCCGTCCTGTCCCCCCACATGACTGACCAGCCAGCAGCCCCCCAGCCCGGAGCACCCCAAGGCCGGGGCCGCCCCTGGGAATTCAAAAATAAAGAATTCTCTCTATGTACAGGGCCCGGGGCGGGGGAGAGCGAAAGCAGAGCCCAAAGAACAACATCCACCACCAGCAACAGCGAAACGCCACAAGCAGAGCCGGGGAGGGGGTGGGACCCCGGGATCCCCCTGCCAGCCGGAACACCCCCCCACC
>VWZX01010037.1:889-14587 GCA_013399015.1 Galbula dea
CCCGTAGACGCCTATTCCACCCGGAAGCACCGGCGCCACCGCCCGCTCCTCGCATGTGACGCGGGCACCGCTTTTTGGTCACGTGTTTTCCCCTCTCTCCTGCCCAGCCCAGCCCGCCGCTCTTTCCCCGTGTCTGTGAGAGATGCGTGTATGCGCGCAGGCAGCAGCCGTCATTCGCACAGGGAACGAGGCGTCCCACAGGCACGGGGGAGAAGCCCCGAAGAGACCAGGGGAGGCGGTGGTTCCAGGGAACGGAGCGGGCGAACGACAGCTGTGCTGCCGCCGTACTGCTTCCTCTTTGCTTTTCTCTGCCTACGGCTGCTAGCTGAACCTTCCCCCGGACAGGTGCGAGGCGAGTTCCGAGCCGGGTCGGGCGGCGGCGGATTTGCGGGGAGGAGGTGTGGGGCGGCCTGCCGGCTCGGAGGGAGGGTGCGAGGTGTGCGTGCGCCGCAAGCGAGGAGGAGCAGGATAGAAGAAAGCCGGGGAGGGTGAGGAGGTAACAGCGATGGGGCGGGTTGTTGTGGTGCCGGGGGAAGCGGGGTCGGAGCGCGGGGCCGTGGCGCGTCTGGGCGACGAGGCAGCGACTCGTCAGAATGACCGTGCCAGGACAGGCCGTAGGGGTCGGGTGCAAGGGGAGCGTGTCCGCTGTGCTGCCCGGAAGCCCCCGCTGGGGTTCATGATGGGTGGGGACCCTCCGTGGGGGCTCCGCGTTGCGAGTAAGTGGATGGCTGTTGGGACTAGGCTGAGGAAACGAAACCGACAGGTGTGGGAAAAGTACGTCTCGTGTTCGCGTTTGTGACCGACGATTCTGGGTCAGGGCAGTCGGTGTAAGCTCTCCGAGAGGTCGCACAATTTCCCTGGGTGTTCAGAGTGGATGGACAGGGCGTTACCTCACTCCACGTCCTTCTTTATGAAATTTTATGGACTTTTCGAACGGCCGTTTTTTCTTTCGAAGTACAGCCGCGTTGGCACAGCTCGTTCGTCTCAGCGTGTCTTTAAGCGTTGCTGGAAGTTAACTCTTCTAAAGTGTTAGAAAAAGACTCCAAATCTGTCTTCTGAGTAAATACTCAGTTAAGCGCCAGTTCCACACTGATCTGTTCGTGCTTCACGCTTTCAGAGCCAGTTTCAAGATCAAAGCTTTATTTGATGTTAATAGGCTGCTGTTAAAGAACCTTCTCTTCTGTAGTTTATTTTAAATGGGAATCTGAAATAAGAAGTGTGTACGAAGTATTTTTTCTGCTAGGTTAACTGTGTTAGGAAAAATATTAATGCTCATCTGTTTTTAATGATTTATATAAGCTTGGAGCATAAACAGCATTTATTTTTTATATTATTAAATGAGACCTATGATTCTTTCTGCCTTTGTCTGAGACATTAGTAAGAGCAGCAGTGGAAGTCACCTGGTGGCTACTGAACCTGCAGTTTTTAAGCAGAAATACTTCACAGAAGAAAGAAGCTTCCTGACAGCATAATGCAGGCTGTTGTTTTGATACCCTACAGTGTTTTTTTGTTCACGTTCTTCATGAACCAAGAATGTGAAAATGATTCTGCTATAAAATTTGACTTGGGCTTTACTCTTACTTTTAGTTGAACTTCATGATAACTAGCTGATGGTATTGCTTCACAGAAGTACCTTCTAAACACAAGACAATGGAAGACACAAGCATGATTTAGTTTTTCTTTCTTGAAATGAGGGTAAACTGAACCACTGGTTATGCTCATCATACTCTCAACTTCAGTTTGGAGTGGTGCTGATTGCTGGCTACTGATGGTTTTCTTTTAGCTAAGTGCAGATACGAATGCATGTAAGAGCAGTTCCTTTCCAGGGACTAAACCAGGAAACAATGGCTCACCCAAATAGGGTCTGATAAATGACTAAGTCTTTAAGCAATATAATGCTCAAAGTTCGTAATTTTATTGAACAAATTAAAGAAAATTAAATAAATAAAGGCAAACAAACAGAGTGGGGTGCCCTAGGAGTGCTAGATATACCAGGCTCACACTGAGCTCAGTTCCCTCCTTTTATACTTTTTCTCCAAAGTCTCCTCCCCCTTTTTTTCCCACCATGAAGCATCTCATTGGTCGTTTTTCCCCGTCATGAAGCATCTCATTGGTCGCCTATACTAATGCATATTTATGACTAGTTCCGAGAAGGGGTTGGTCTTTGCAAATGAGTTCCGGAACAGGTGCATGCTCCCTTTACTTCTTGGGGTCTTCTCAGCTCTTCTCTGGTGGTCGATGGGTGAAGTAAACAGTCTTCCTCAGCCGGTTCTTAGGATGACCTTAAGCTTCATGCCTGTGCTTTTACAGACTTTTGTTTACAAAACACCGTGTGGTTAATAGAACTGACATATCATAAGAACTATACACAGCCAAAATTTTAAGAACAAACAGAGCAGTTAAAGGTCATGGTTATACAAGGGGATGCATGAAAAATACCATACCCCATCATGTACCCCCAATGTTATTCCATATCAACATGAATCAGGTGAACATATTTTACATAGGGGAACATGATTAAATAGCTGTTGGATCTGAGTTGAGGGTAAAACCTGTAGTTAGTGTATGTTTAAAAAAAATGATAAGCTGATTTGGTCTCAGATTTTTTTTTTTTTATATTAAGTGTAAGGAAACAGGGAAAAAAAAAAAAGTCTTGTAATTCTTAGTCATTAGTTATTGGTGAGTATTGAGTGCAGAATTTTCTATCTCTTGGACTAATTCCTAAACTAATCAATTCTAAATGCACAGTTGCCACAATAATACCTTTAAACCAGAAGATTATGTTGTCAAATGCTAATTATTAGGATATTCCTAAGCTATTATGAACAAGCACAGTAATTATTTAATAAATTGGTGATTTCATACCTAATTTTATTAAAAAATTTTGGATTGAGTTGAATTAGGACTTCCCAGTTTAAACAGCTCTTAATTAATCTACTCAGTTCTTAAGTTAATTCACTTTGCAGTTTTCATTTTTTTCTGTATGTGTCTTTTGCTGGGATATGTTTATCAGCATGGTGCTGAACAGCATGTGAATGGGATATATGGTAGCGTCAGTTTTGGTCAAATCTGTTTTATGAAGGTGTTATTTTTGTCCTACTACCCTCCAGCCTAACTAAAAAAACGCTACTCATACATTTTAAACCACATTTTTAGTATACGTGGAGCTTCGAAGAGACTGTGTTTTACTGTAATTCTTCTAGTACAGGGTATTTTCTAAGTTGTCTGAATGATCACATGAGTGTTTCAAAAGGTGATGTTCTGAACTGTTTACATTTTAATACTTACTTAGTAAAAAACCTCTCTGTAGTTGCTTGGTAGCTTAGTATTTCATTTCTTGAAATGAACAAGTGTAGTCTTGAGATCTTTTCTTGATTTTCATTTAAATTCATATACTGACTCAAGGTATTTGGAAAAAATTCAGTATTTTATACTTGGATGATAATCATTGTGTAATCAAATCACATAATGAAGCTGTTCCTAACAATTTGGTGATAAGAAGCCCAGAGTACATTATAAACTCTTATTGTAGTTTCGGTATATAAAGAGTTAGGTGTACTTCAGTTTTCTTACATGACATTGTATATCGTAATTCATTCTGTTGTAGGCTTGCATTTTGCTCAATTTATTTCACGTTTAAAATTGTGGAGTTAGGCATAGAGGGTAAGTTGTTAATTTTGTCTGTGCTACTGTGTCCTGCTACTGAGTTATGCAAGCTGTGATTTTTATCCTTAATTCAAACTAGTTTGCATCTTAACATTTGTGAGATAGTATATTTTAGTACTCTAAAAACCGAGGACAGTATATGTGAACAACAGATGAGAAAATTTATCAGGATTTTTAATTTAAGGTCTTGTGAAGACACTCTTGAGTTTCAGTGTCTATATTAGTTTCACTTTTTGATTCTCAGACATGGCAGGATACTTCATTGACTGTTGCAGATTTTATAGGGGAGTTTCACAAATCAGATCTGTTCCATTTCCTTTTGTGTCATTTCTGCCTGTAAAATGTAGAATCCCTTGACTGAGACTGTTGTGATTTAGCTCAGAAAACCTATGATTTTGTTCTAGGTTTTCCCTAATAGTATACTAGTTATTAATGGGTAGCTTGTCTTTAAGAAGACCTAGGTAAGTGCTCTGTAATAGATAGTGTGTGACAAAAATTACTATGCTGGGTAGGTTTTGTTTCATTTTCACAGTTTATTTCTTTGCTTAAAACATAATTTAGAAGTTGCTAAAATGGCAAATAAAACTGTTGCTTTGGGGCTGGATAAATTGTTCATAATCATAAGCTCTTTTTAAAGTAAAGAGTACAGTTTTGACTTAAAACTGTAATTGAAATTGGAGAAATATGTAGAAGTCTATAAACTGAGTTGTGAATAAAGGTGTAGAAACAGAAGAATTTAAGAAAATCCCTAGGTTTAGGGATCACACAGTTCATGTTTGGGTTTGATTTCAGATTGGAAGTATTTGGAGTATTTGATTTGAACAAATGATAACAGATTTCAAAACGGAGGTCAGAAAAACATAACTAGGTAACAGTAGAAGAGAACCTTTTTTGTAAGTGATTTATCTCTCAGACTTGTAGATATAGCTTATGGTTCAGTTGGTGGAGCTTCTAAGCTCACAGTGTTCTTTTATCCTCCCTGTGGAAATCTCTTCTGGATTTATTGTGATACAAATCTTTGCAGGTTCCTGCTGTACAAAGGTTTTTGTTGAACTTTTAGCATCGCAAAGTGATCTGACATCCTAGTGCTGCAGGGTCAGCAGAGGCACATGTTGATTCTTTCTTCTTGCTCCTTTTGTCTGTTTAATGTTGTGGATTAGAGCCGTGTAGTTCCCAGGTACCAGTCTATGAGTTCATTCACAGAATCACAGAATATTAGGAGTTGGAAGGGACCTTGAAAGATCATCTAGTCCAACCCCCCTGCCACAGCAGGATTCCCTAGACCAGGTCACACAGAAGCACGTCCAGACGGGTTTTGAATATCTCCATAGAAGGAGACTCCACTCTAAGTGATCTGCCTCTGATATTAAATGGCACATCATTTAAGTGGTCATTGGTCAGTTTGGAGTGAGGAGGCTTTTGGTCATGCAAGCTGCGTGAAGAATGCTTTCTCTGCTACCAAAAGCATTGTAGCACACCACAGGAGCAAAGTATGATTCTACTATGCATGTGCGTTTTGGTCATACGGTTCACTTTAGAGTGCATGCTTTCAGTTATAACAGCAGAAAGACAAGATTCTTCCGGGCCACTAGGTACTTAGTCTGTGGTAATTTGGAACAAGATGTAAGGGCGAGGGAATTGCATGACAGCTGTGAATTCTAAAATCTTCTATGAGAGGGGAAATGCTCACTGTGAAGGTTAGTGGTGGCTAGACCTTATCACAGATGCAGAAACATGGTTTCAAGTATTTCATAAGCAGCTTTAAAGGGAAAAGTGCATCCTTCTATTTCTTAGGTTAAAAGGACTCATTTATTGTGGGTTTGGTGTGTGTGTTGTTTGTTTGTTTTTTTCTTTTTTTTTTCCCTGTGTTTTAATCCTTTGCATATTCTGCTTCTGGTAAAGGATTTGCTACATAGTGGAGGTTTGTGAAAAATACTATCACTGTTACTATAGTATTTATACAGTATCTCTGAAAAGAATATGTGTGTTTTGATGTTAAGGAGATGTGAAATCCAGGATATAAGGGTATCTTTTTGGGAGCATATTTCTAAACACAATTAATAACATGTCATGCAGTTAGAGGTTTTTTTTTTGAGTCATGTATTTTGGCAGAAATGACAGACCTGGGAGAACTATCTAAAAGTGCTTAATCGGAAAGCAGTTCATCTCCAACACCTGCTGTTAGTAACCACATCAATGTTATATGCTGCACTGAGTATTATTTGGAACTTTCAGGAGCTTGTAAATTAGCTTTTTAAAAACCGAGAGGGGGACCAAGCTGCTTCCCTGTCTCCATAAGCACTACACTTGAATTTGAGAACGTTGTTACGCAGTTGTGTGAGTTTGTAGTTTACTTGCATCTTGAATAGCGCTTACAGGTTTGGTATCCCTTCCACCCTGACTAAAAGTAATTTACTTGAACTGGTAGAGATCCAGAAATCAGATGCAGTGATGATCATAGGTTTGGAATGGATTTTTTGTGAGGCTCTTCTGCTTAGAAAAGAGATGACTGCCAGAGACCATGATAGAGATCTGTATGTGGTCTGCCGGTATGAGCAGGTAGATAACTGTTCTCAGTGTGCACATGACATGTCAGATGAAACTAAAATGTTAAATATTCAAAATGTATAGAAGGAGATAGAACACTTAGCATACTGTGGATTGTGGAATGCTTTGTCTTGGGATGTTTTGCACGTTAAAGGCCTGCAAAGGTTCAAAATCACCACAAAAGGAAGTAATACCCTCTTTTTGTCTGAGGATTCCTTAATCTGTAGGTGCATTGCTGAAGACTGAGATAGAATTCTGGAGAAGTGTAATTAGAAGCCATCCCTACAGATAGCTGCTGCTAGCAGCTGTGGAAACTTCATAGGTTTGACTTGCTCTTTCTGTTGCTGAAGGGTGTTACATACTGATTCCAACTATGACTATGGATTTCAGACTTGTGTTTTCATTTAAAGGAAAGTACAAACTCTTGAGACTCTTGGGGTGCAAATAAAAATGACAAAAACACTTTTCCCCCCTGTAGGATTTCTGGAGGAAAATGGACATGTAGTGGACATACTGTGAGCAATCCTGGACATTGTCTGACAGGATTCTGTTCCCATGTGAAAGCATGCTGTTTGGGACAATGTTATTATGAGAAAGCATGCAACCTCGGACTCTTTTACCGTGTGAAAGTATGCTGGGAGAGCATACCGAAGGACAGCATGTTTGTGCAGTAGCAAAACAAGGAGATTAACGGCCTTGCCACCTGCAACAACAAGAACCTGACAGGAGGAGTCAGAGGTGGAGATTGATGCCTCCTGGACAGTGGGTCTCAGCAAATCATATGTAATGTTTAGGCATGGACAATGCATGCAGCCAATTGTAATTTGAGCTATCACGTGGCACGTATGTAGAAAATGTATTTAAGTAGAGTGTGTGTTTAATAAATCAACTTATTGCCGTATTCATATTGAATCGTGTGCAGAGTCCATGACTTCCACGTCATCACCCCCCCCTTTCTTCTTGCCCTTTGTCCAAGATCAGTTCTTTCAAGATGTTTAAGCGTGCTGTGAGCCTAGTGTAGGAGCCTATGGAATGAATTCAGGTTATTTTTCAGTTAAGTAGTGTTCAAAATAGGTAAACTGTATTTTTGAAAATGATGACTTGAAATGAAGTTTGTCAAACTACTTAGAGCTTCATAGTTAAATTGAGATGGTTCTAGGAGCTTTAAAATACAGTTACCTATCCAGATTCCTGGTTTCTTAATTTTTTATAATTGATTACATACTGTAATGCTTCTAGCTTTTTTGAATTTTGTTGGTTCTTCTGATGGCTGATGGATGTCTGATGAATACAGGCCTAACCATGAGATTTGGCTTACAAATGCTTTATATCACAAATACAAAACATGTGGCCGATACATTTATTTTAAGAGTTAATATGGTCGAATAACATAAATAACAGATTTGGAATTCCTGATAAATAAGGTATTTTTCTAAGCCAGGTACCTGAATTAGGCAGACCTAATTTGCATGCACACATAAGTATGCAAAAATAAATTACATTGAGGATTAACTGTTTACATGTTCAATAATAGTTACCCGACGTGTGAACTATGTTTTTATGTTTCCAATTGCCTGAAAGTCATTCCTGTAGGTAGTTGTCGGCTCTGCACTATTGCAATGTCTTACATCTATGAATTTGCTTTACCAAATGATACAGGGAGTTGGATGGCACCTCCTTACAGATTATGCTAAATTTTTTAAATTACGTAGGAAAATGCAGAAGTGAATCTACCTATATCTATGATAAAAATAAACTACTGGATGAGCTTATGGGGTTTTTACTTATGTTGTAAATAAAATTGCTGCTTTTTTCCCTTACAGCTCTTGCAGAGTTGATGTACAAGCTTCTTAATTTCTTTTTGCAAAACAGACTCTACAAGTTTTGTCAATAAAGTGGTTTTGTTAAATGATTCATAGAAAATGGTTGCTAGTACTTTATGATGTGAATGCTGTATCTTATTTTGTAAAATGAAACACTTTTGTATCTGACAGCTGTTTTCAAATCGATCACATTTTTGTTTTCTTTCAGATCAGCCTCAGCAAAACGCTGTGGCTTTTTGTGCATGCCTTTGTCTGGTCAGGGTTATTTTCTTGTCGTTAGTTATTTGAAAATTTTCTCAGTATGAATTAATTCTTCCTTGAATGCTGCTTGTCCTATAGTTAGTGTGGGTGAAAATCTGCAAGTAAATAAAAAGGAAAAATGTGTTTCAACTAATTTATCTGTGAGAAATGGTGACTTTCAGAGATGTTTTCTTTTCTTCTTCCTGTCTTCCTTCTTTTTCTCATGAACTGGAGTTTGCTTTCTGTAATTTGTTTGATTTAGATTGTTGAGTAAAGATTGTGGACATAGATATTTTGTATATTGAACACAGAAGTAATAAAATAATCTGATCTTCCAAAATATGAACACACTTTTTGAAGCAGGTATGACACAAATGTCCTGTAGTTATTTAGTGCTTTTCTATGTTAGCTAATAATTTTGTGTATAGCAGAGAAAGTGCAGTAGGCTTTTTTTTTTCCCCCTCCTTTCTTGTTCAGCAGTGCTTTCAGTATAGGGCCCACAAATTATCTTAGGAAGAACAATTTTGTTAAGTCTTATGTTGTTTAAAGCCAGAAGGTTTTGTTTCTGACCTGGTAAGGAGTGGAACTCAAAGTACTGGTTAATTCATTTTACACTAGAAACAAAAAAAATGTGGATAGCCCTTAGGGGAGATCTGACAGCTTAGTATTAAGGTGGAGAGAGAATTGTGTCATACTGAAAGTTGGTTTTGTGTAGTGAAGACTGCAGGTTTTTTCACCTTTTAACCAACTGCAAATTAGCATGTACTGTTTTTCTTATATGTTTCATTTTTTTTCTAATATTTTCTGGTTGTGGGAATTGGTGCCTGCTTGTGATGTGATTAAACACAATTGCTAATATGGATTTCTGTATTAGCTATCAACATAAATGAAGCTTGGATGATGTTTTCCAATCCTGGGGATAATCTGTGTTCTTGTGAGAGTGTGGAGGATTCTGCATGGTTATAACTCTTGCACCAGTAAATTATATTTAATATCATGACAGCTTTAACAGTATGGTAATGTGTAGGCATTGCAAAAAGCAGTCCACTGTTTTGACATGGGAGGCCGGAAATGGTCACTGCCTGCTTCTAATCTGGGTAGTTGAGATTCAGTTGGCTGTGATGGATATAGAGGTTCTTGCCTTTTCTTAGGATATAGGAGAAACAATCCTATGGATTCTGCACTTACCAAACAGTCATGTAGAATAAAGTGTGTGATCAAGCATGTAATACGATACTGTTCTGTTTTTTAGATGTAGGTATTTAACTCTTCCCATATCTGCCCTTAGTTACTAATGCGAAAGCATGCAGAAAGTCATTTTCATTCTCTCAGATGTATTTTCTTTTGCTTTGGCAGCCCCCATGAAGTTTGTTGTAGACTTTTGTCACCTTTTCAGTTAACATACATAGTGAAGTATCAATTTTGTTACATTTGTATCAGCTATATAATTTAAATATTACAGGATTTGTTTAAAAAGCACTTGCACCATCATCATAAGTGGTGAAATACATTTGCATCTTGGATTATGTAAATCCTGGTAACATTACTGAGACTTTGTCCTGCAGTGAGTGTATGAAATTTTCTCGTGTTGTATTTTGACATTTTGAATTAGGTTCATTAGGTTTCTCAGGCCACATAGTGACACAGATTTGGATTGTTAAACTTTGCCAACCTCGTGTTTCTGCTTCTGTAGTATTAAGAAAATGTAACGTTAGTATACTTGTGTCTGATGATTTGAAGGTCTTTTGATGAGGCCTGGCAATAAAAGGAGAATCAGATTCATTAAATTAACTATTGGCTCTTTAGCTAATAAATTACATGCTTGCATTTCATCTAAATGTTGTGCTATTTAATCAAATGTGTTTCAAGACACAGGCAAACTGCTTGGTTACTGTCAAGGGCTGAGGCTGGGCCGACCACCAACCCAATGACAAATGCTTCCCTCTTAACCCCCTGGCCCCACCAACACGGGAAGGGAAAGGGGATAAGAGAGAGACAGAGAGACTTGTGGATTGGAAAATAAAACTAAAACTACTTTAATAATAATAATCATGTTAAATGAAATATATACAAATATGTACAGAACCCAATACCGAACCCAAACCCCCCTTGATGGTAACTACATCACCACTGATGCTACGGCAGTAGGCCTCAGCAGCACATGAGTCATGCTCAGAGGCTGGATCCTGGTACTGGATGCAGGAACTTAGGGTTCACTGAAGCACAGGAGAACAATCCAGAAATCAGGAAATCTAGCAAGGGAAGCTAGCAAGGGAAAATCCAAATTTAACAAGGAAAAATCAGAAAACAAACAAGCAAGGGGGAACTGACCCCCAGTTTATATATCGAATATGATGTATATGGGATGGAATACTTTAGTTGGTCAGTCTGGGGTCACCTGTCCTGTCTGCTCCTTCCTGAAGGTGCAGCCTTTACCCTGCACCCCCAACATGAGACACAAGATTCAGCAGTGACCTTGCTTTGCATAGCAATCCCTGGTAGTAAATTTAAACATTAGGCCTTATGACTGCTAGAAGCTGGCAGTGTCTGTGGAAACATGCTGCTAGTTTCAGAAAGTGCAGTTTCTTAGAGGAGCTTCAACTAAAAAGTAAAATCACTGTACAGAATTAGTTCTGTTCTAATCCAAACCAGGACAGTCACCAAGAAATTCAAGCATTATGGGCAGGCTATGCAGTTTATTGGATAAGGCTTGAGCTTGTTTGCCTAGAACTTTCCCATAATTAGTAAAAAGTTTCTTTCAATGTTAGGCAAAGCACTAATGCATCCTAATTTGAGTGGACCACGTCTTCTCATTTTTTCACATTACTATCTGTGTTTCTAGATGACCATGGGCAAACTTGATTTGCAGTACCATCTTGCCCAAAATTCTTGAGAGAATTACATGGTGTGTTAAAAGTTAATGGAACTGAATTGGAAGACCAACATTTTCTGCTTGGTTTGTAGCATAGCTTTTTTTTTTTTTGTGGTAAATTTAAACCATGTAACTCAGTACTGGTGCTAACCGGTTTACATTGGTATTTATAATTAAGATTACTGCAATAGCAAAACTATGAAATGAATTTAAGAAGTCTCAACTGATAGATTGTAATTATAACGGTGTTAAATTACTAATAAATCATAATGAATAGTGTCGTCTTGAAAGGAATGTGGACTTCTTGCGTAGCAAACACTGCATAGCATTTATGATCTTTCTACTTCCTAAACCACAGAGGTTATGTAGTAGAATCTACTCCAGCAGAGTTCTTATGAACGTTGTGTTTATTAAAGAGCTGTTTTACTCAGTAAGTTAATGAGAAGATGTCTTTTACTGAGGGAGACGCATAACATAGGTGCATGGATTTGGATGGTTTATTTCTGCTGAAAGTAATGGAGCCAACTGGTCCAGGTGGTCATTGGATAATGACCCGGACTCTAAGATGCATGGAAATAGGTTGAAAAAAGATCCTGTGAAAGAAAGGATTTATATTTTTGTATGCTCATGAAGCTTGGCAAAAATTCTGCCTTTCCAGTGCTATATATTTGTCTTCATGATTACTTGAATGTTATTAATTTTGCTTATGGTATAGATTCACATTCATCACAGTACCATTTAGTTCTATGTTTGAGCCTTGTCTTATTTCCAGAAACATTAAAAAAAAAAATCTGGTTAGTATCTTTTCCTTGCTGTGTTTTACAAACAGAATTTTAGGAATTCAGTAGCCAGGCAAGCCTGCTGGCATGTGTGGTTGTTGAAGTTATCATGAGTTAACCAGTCCTTAAATTAACTACTTTCATCATTGTGGATCAGTGTTAGGGTATATTCAGTTTGTTTGATATGTTGTGGCTTTTAAAGCAGCTCGGGTATTAAAACTGATAGGCTTTGGTGAGATGTCTTTGTTGTGAGGAATTTTTATCATTCTAATTTATATGACCTGTTCCTTGAAATCAGACACTAGCTAATGTCATCCCGCAGTTTTTCTTGTAGCTAAACCACCTGGATATGGCTTTTTCCTGTTGTCTTAACCTTTTTCTTAAGGAGTGTAAGAAATCTGTTCTCTTTCAGACTTGCATCCCTTCAACTTTGACAAATTTACTTCCAAAAGTTGTGGAAGAGAGGGCCTCAGGTTGGTAGGAACCTACACTGCATATGTTTTGTGCCTGGAGAAAAACTCAAATGAAAAGGTTATGAGATTTCTCTTTGAAACTAGTTTTGTATGTGATTGATTCCATTTAATACGTTTTACGCAGAAGCTGATGAAGCTAATTGGTAAAGCAATTTATATAAATGCTTTTGGAAAGGGGCTTCATCTGTGATGCAGTGGGAGGTGCTGCAGGTGATGTCTGTTACTGTGCACATGTCCAAGTTGGCAGAATTAATATAAATTTACATCTGTACCTTTGACATTGTGGATGTAACTGTGCAGCTGCAGTGTTTAACTTAGAGCTGTAGGTAGGAATAGCTTAGATCAGAGAACTCTGAAGATTGGAGGGAACCTCTGAAAATCTCCCTGCACAAAGCAGTCTTAGCTGCAGTGAATTGCTCAGGCAGTGTTGATATGGCTTTTGAATGTCTCAGAGGATGGACACTCCATAAGCTCTCTTGGACACCTGTTCCACTATTTAATCACCCTCATGCTAAGTATTTTGCTGTGCTTAGGCTGAAAAAAGCCCGTCTCCCTCTTCTTCACTGAATCCCATTAGGTGTTTATGCACATACATAAGAGCCTTCTCTTTTCTATTGTGAACCTTCCCAGCTCTCTCAGCCTTTCTTCATGAGAGACATTTTCCAGTTCCTTCATCATCTTAGTGGCCTTTTGCTGGACTTTCTTTCAGTAGCTCTGTATCTCTTCTGTACTTGGGAGCTCAAAACTGGGCACAGCACTTCAGACGTAGCCATAACAGTGCTGAATAAAAGGGGAGGGTCACATCACGACAGTCCTAGAAGATGAGGTAAGGGTCACCTGTGTCAGATGTGAGCAGGTGAATGATTTAATTCGTTTAGTGGCAGAGCTTAAGGAGGAGGTGGAGACACTAAGAAGTATTAGGGACTGTGAACGGGAAATAGACTGGTGGACTCGTAAGCTTCCCATCACTAAAGCAGTACGGCATGAGGTGGTGGAACCCTGCCCATCTAGCCATTGGGAAGATGACTCAAATTTGGTAGGTGAAGGGGAGTGGAAACACGTTCCTCACCGGAGAAGTGCAAAAAGCTCTCCATATCCTCCTTCACCTCCTCAGGTGACATTATTGAATAGATATGAGGGTCAGACAGATGATAGCCAGGGAGAAATTCTCTCTGGGGGATCCACTGGTTGTTCCCCAATCTCTTCTAAAGGGATCACAACCTCGGCTACTAAAAAACCTAGGAGGGTGTTAGTGGTAGGAGACTCCTCACTGAGAGGTACTGAGGCACCTATCTGTC